>VDFB02281492.1:597186863-597394807 GCA_007258455.2 Sequoia sempervirens
GATCCCCACAAAGAATTGACTAACAACCCTTAGTTGAATTAACTCAAAGTGAGAATCTTCATATTTCCTTATGCTTTCAGGATGGGGGTAAAGTTCAAACAACACTTTTGAGAGAAAGAAAAAAATAGAAAATCAACCTAATTATGCCATTTCAAACTTGATACATTAATTTAAAGTTCAATAAAAATAGAAAAAGAAAAAATTCTACAGTTTTGAGAAGGGTAAAGACATGTGTTCCAGTCACCAAAAGTCACTTTTAGGAGGATTTTAGGGACTCATTCAACCATGGGTGAATGGGTCTTTTCTTAGGCATTTCAATCAACTTTTGGGAGCCTCTGATGCTGATTTGTAGCTTTTTATTTGTCCAGGTTTCAATATTGGAAAGTTGAAAATCATGTTTGTAGGTGAGATTTCGCTATTTAACAACTTTGAAAACTTTTCCAATCTTGCTCTTCAAAAGGTCTTCAATCCTTCTTCAACCTAAGATCTGCAACACAAACACAAGAGGGAGAAACTACTTGTTTTTGGTGAATGGGGGTTTTCCTTGGTCAAACCCTATTTTGGTAATCAAACCTTGAATTGAAATGAATAAACCATGAAAGGAATGATGAATAAACAATGCTATGTTATCACCCAACAAAACCTTGGATAAACCTTTGAATGGGGATCTGCAAATTGCATGAGATGGTTTCAATGGATGTGGATCTTGATGCTTGAAATTACTTGATCTTGAAACCTACATCACAATATTAGCTCCAAAAACATACATGATGCAAGAATACTTTGACATGATGATTGTATCTTGATTGTTGCAATAAATCACTGATAATTTTTCTCTTGAATTCTCTTGATCATCAGCTTCACTCTAGGAATTCTTGCATAAAAACTCTAAATTGCTTCTTGAGAATTCTAGCTTCTTAGGATTTGAATGATAAAAACCTTGTATGTATAGGTATGCATCCTTAATTTCCTGAAATTCTAAAATTATAGTTGACATTGAAATATGGATTTGGGGACATTAAAATACTGCACAAAAAATCTTTTAAATTTAGGTTCAAAGGCCTAGAGGGGATCCATTCACCCATGGATGAGTGGGTCCCAGGTGCCTATTCTTGGAACACATTGCTCAAGGTAGTGTTATGTATTGGAATTAATTATTTTTGGGTTTCCCTTTTAGAAAATGTAATTTATTAGGCTTTTAGATGTAAACTAGGATTAAGGCATAATTAAGTCCAATTTAATTAGGAGGGCCCAAACATATTATGAAAATATAAAGGGATACATTTTTCTACACTACATTTAGCCCCCAATTTAGTGAGAGGATGAGTGCAAGTGCAAATTCACACTAAAGTAGATAGTTAAGAGAGGTCTAATTGTACAACTATTTGAAAGATAAGATGACAAAGGTCAAGGAGGATTATCAAGCCCCCAAGGTCTAAGATCTCATGGAAAAACCAACAAAGGCACAAGGAGACACATGCCTATATTAAACATATATATGCACCAGCAATGACAAGATACTCAATCATACAATGCCAAAGACTCAAAGAAAGAATAGAAAGAAAAAGAAAAGAAAAAAGGGTGGATCAAGCCTTGATTATTTGTCCAACCCAATGTGGATCAAGCCTCAGTTGTTTGTCCAAAAAAATATTTACAAGTGAAACCCACGGTCCAGTATGCAAACAAATACACTCAAAAGGGCTAGTGAAATTTGATGTCCACTAGGTGAATCCTTATAAAGTGGCTAAGTGAGAAATTCATGCCAGGTCTACAAGCTCTCACCATATAATGAGAAATTCATGCTAGGTCTACAGGATCTGATCAGACTAACCTTGCCAAAGTTGTACCTTTGACAACTTCAATAAGGCACCACAAAAATATGAACTTCGAGCTTCATAATGTTAGCAAGCTATGTTATGCTAAACACTTATGAGAAAAAACACAAATAGGATAAGAAATTTTCAAAGGGGTTTTAATTAGTTCATGAAAGGTATCTCCTTAGGGAACATTGTGCTTAATGTATCCAAGAGAGGACAAGTCAAGGATAAAAGATTCACCACTTACAGAATGCAATGCGTAACATTACTACTAAGAGGAATGTCATATGCCAAGAAAGGTCACACTCTTGAAGGACATCAAACCCAATGACACCACCAAGAAGAGGACACATTTCATGAAGTAAGAAGACTGCATTAAGAAACATAAGATATAGCCAAAAAAATTAAAGTGATAATATCGATGTATGCCCCCACTTTAAAAAGATTGCTAACATTGTGTTATGAGCAATCACTTTAAAGTAGAAAATGATAAATACTAAACAATAAAGAACACATGAGAGTGAATGTGGAAAGCCCTATGTTAAGCATATTTTTTCAAATGAAGCTACATCATGAAGAGTGGTTGCCCCCAAATGAAATCCCAAAATAACACATAAGGGATCCATGGATTTGGGGTCAATGTATGTCTTTGCTACAAAGTTATTATAGAGCTTGGAAATGCCATCATTCCCCAAATACTCATAGAATTGGAAGAATGACACAGAGATCAAAAATGAAGAAAAGATTTTGTGTCAACATGGAAGAGACCTAAGTGTCTCAACACCTTGCATCATCCCCAAAAGGAAAACAAAAGACAAAAGAAAATATAAAGGTTTAAAAAATATAGAATAATGTAGATACAAATAGACGAATGAACATGAAGACATATCAAACAGAACAGTATGAGATATCACATTATGCACATGCAATCACACAAAAATAACATGAAAAGAAAACAAATAGAAGACTAGTAAAGCACATGTGATTCAACATATAGCAGGTCATCTACATCCTAATCTTGTTCAATATGTGTGGAATGTAGATAACTAGCCAAAGGGACAAAAAGTGTTGTACTAGGAACATCACTAGTTCAACATGTGGTGAGTCACTCATTTTAGGAGGATCATCATGGTTGTTGTCAATTAAACTCATAGAAGAGGAAAACAATGAATTCAACTCATTATGCACTTAGTCATCTTGATTTTTTCAATTTCATTATCATTATCTAAGTTAATCACAATAGGAGGTCTAATGATAATATCCATGGAAGGTTCTTATTTTTTTGCGAGGTTTAGGATTTTCTTATTGCGGTGAAGGTGGAGAATCATCATGCATTGCTTGAGGTAAGTTTAGATTTTGGTTTTCTATGTTGTTTTCTTCTTTTTCTTGTAACAAAAAAGCAATAAAACAATGTTTATGCCTACACTCTCTAGCATTTCAATTTCTTTTTGTTTTGTTTTCAAGTTGCAATTGTGTAGGAGCGGGTTTATAAACCATAGGTCTCTTTCCTTCCCTTAAGGTAGAAATGAAAGGAACCATGGGAGGTTGTTCAACCACTTTCTCTTTAACTTTGTAAAATTATTTGATTTCAAGAGGCACAATGAGAAATATTTGGTTATCTCATGGTCTCTTATAGGAAATGGGTGAAGGATCTATCATAGGTTGGTATTGGTTACTTGGAAGGGATTTTGATTCAATCATGGTCTCATCAAGGATGGGAGGCTCAATCATGGGTAGAGGCATATTGCTAAGGGATAACTCTACTATGTGTTTTGTCTTAAAATTTTGATAATATTTGAAAAATAAGTCCTCGTGAGGTCTAATAGGTTCTATAGGTTCGATCCAAAAGAAATACTATGAGAAATTTCCACGGGAAGAGACAGGATTAAAGCCACTATGATGCACAATAAAGATCTCATTTCCAAATGGAAACTTTAAGCATTTATGTACAACTGACAAGACAACATTCATGGAGCAAAGCCATGGGTAGCATAACTTCACATGAAATTTGTCCAGCAATAGGATAATGGAGAATGAGACACTTAATTGTTTTGGTCCAACTTTTAGAGGAAGAGAACTATCAAACCTATCGTAGGGCAAGGAAAACCATTATGAGTTTTGATCCATGTTTTTTGTTGTTCATAAGTACATTTTGATAAAGCTCATGCATAAATAATAATTCTTCAATTATCACATTCTCTACATAGATGGGATCAATTAGTATCCCATTAGTAGGCTTGTCATTGATTCTTCCAGCTATGTAAAGTGAACCATCAGGTGCATGTTTAATTATGTCCTTTTGTGAGAAAGTAATGTCAAGGGACATATTGGTTTTCCCCTTACAAAGTTGAACTTCAATGAGTGCAATCATATTGTTCATAGTATTTTCCTCATTTTTTTTCATGTTATCATCGTTTGTGTCAACATTCATCACATCATCCTTTGTTTCACTAGCTTTGACAAAGGAGATGTTATGATTTGGAATAGGATTGGTAAATATTTGTAATTTTTGGTTAGGAGGGGGAATAAACTTATTACCTTGATCATTAACACCACCAATTTGAATATGATTAGAATCAATGAGGTCTTGCATAATATGTTTAAGATGCTTGCAATGTTTTGTATCATGTCCATTTTATCAGTGATAATGGAAAAAAAACATTTTTTCTATAGTTTGGAGGTAAAGGCTTAGTAGGATCAGGATCTTTAACTTGAGATAAGGAAATTAGGTTCTTTTTTAAGAGTTGCAACATGGTGTTATGAAGGGTATTAGGTAGAGGAGTAAATTATCTATTCCTCTCCCCAAATGTATATGGATCTTTCATCTTTATATAAGCAGCCACTTGGGTGTCAACATGTTGAGTTGGTTGAGGGGGATTAAGTTGTATAAATCCCTTATTTGGTTTCTTGAATGGTTGGTATTTAGTTTGAGGCATGTATTTAGATTTTTCAGGATGGTTAGAGGGATTTTTCACTTCGTGACTACTAACCAAATTTTTGTAATCACAGAGGGAAGTACACAATTGTGTGAAGGAGGGAAATTTCAACATCTCAAGTTTAGCTTGGATATGGTTCTACAAATTGACAATAAATATTCTTTTAAGGTCAGGATCATAAATCTTAATGTTTATTTGTGAGTAAAGAAATTGGTATCATGCTATGAAATCGGTGAATTTTCATCATCCTTTTGTTCGTATGTCATTAAATCAACTAAGGTCATCTTAGGACGTATGTGTATTTGGAAATGGTTGAGAAAGGCATCAATAAGTTTATTGAATGAACGTATTGAATTATTCAGTAAAGGAAAAACCATTCCAAAGCAGTATCCTTCAAGGATCTAGGGAAGAGTTTAGACAAGAGTTTATCCTCAAAAATGAAGTCATTACATAGGGTTGTATATCCCCAAAGCTGCCCCATGGGGAGGCTAGGCCTTGCATGTGTGTTACCCCCCTTCCCACATGGCTAACCCACCAGTGAGGGTTTGACCCTGCGCCCCTGCCTGGGCATATATATACTTTAAAATTATTATTTTTTATAATGTAAATTATATTTATATTATATATATATATTATATAAATAAATATATATATATATATTATATATATATTTTTTAATATATAATATATATATATATTATATATATATATATATATATATTATATATATATATTTGTATTTGCATATTTAATTAGCAAATTATGGATTATGTTTAAATGATTAGATAAAAATATATTTAAACATAGGAAATAAGAATTAATTTATGATTAAATGTATTTTTATTTAAAAGATTAATATGTTTCTTTTTTCAATGCACGCAAGTTATGATAAAAGAGTTTATTTTAAAAATTGTTTTTTTTATTATTAGGAAATTGAGAAAATTGAAGTTAAACTCTAAGTCTTAGTTTCTTTTCCTAATTATAATGGAATTATAAATTATTCTGATTGATTACATGCAATATGTTATTGCTTTACTTGGATTTAATAGGAAATCCTAAAGTTAGGTTATTAATTTGCCTAAACTACTTTTTAGTCAGGTTATCTCTCGTTCTCGTTGTTGGACAAGTTGAGTTATTTGTTTATGTAAGACTTCCAAATTTGTTCTCTTGATATGATATTGTGTCTCATGTGATTTGTTATTGTTTAACTTGGGTAGTGCACAAGATTTGTTTTAGTTAGACCTGGTTATGTGAACAGGTTGTGTTATATAATTATTGTTGTGTTGGTAATTGTAATTGGTTATTTGCACCTAGTTTACCCAATGTTAGTGGGATTTGTTCCTTAGGTTGTTAATAGAGGAGTGGATTTTCATGGGGGCCAACACATAAAGTGGTGTTTTGGTAATTCATGAAGAGTTAGATTAATCAGTGACAAATTATTAAATATGTTAAGGTAAAAAGGGTAGTTTAACACTTAACTTTTTTTAATGCCTCGCTCATGGACTCAAGGGCTAGTAAAGA
This sequence comes from Sequoia sempervirens, assembly GCA_007258455.2. NCBI lineage: Eukaryota > Viridiplantae > Streptophyta > Pinopsida > Cupressales > Cupressaceae > Sequoia > Sequoia sempervirens. The sequence goes on from VDFB02281492.1 coordinate 597,193,138, forward strand.
CTTGGGATGAAACGAGAAGGCCTGGAATGGCAAGATCGGTATCTTATCTCTATGAGAGATTATCGATTCCACATTAGATTGCATGTGGGGCTGGGTTTTGTAAGAGATCATTGGGGTAACCCAAGATGGGGGCTAGAGCCTAGGAAGATTCGCCAAGGTAACCCATGTACCTTTGTGATGACACTCCTCCTATGACAACCGTTAGTCAGTTTGTTGTATTGTGTAGTTGATCATTGTTATCTAGAAGCATTGTAACCATCATGTTAGTATTGTACTTGTGTAGTTTAATATTTTTTTTGCCTATGTCTCGAGGTTGTAGGTTTTTCCTAGGAAGCTCTTTTACTATTTCCTAGCACGAGGGGTGGTCTTTCGAGTACCACTTGGTTGGGTGGAACGTGCACCTTACACTATTGGGTCCCCAGTTCTTGTTCGTGATGGCGGGTACTTCATGATTGGAGAGCTTGTGTGTACTAGTGGATTTGTAATTCTTTCATGTTCTCATTTGTATCACTCCTCAATTGTATTTGAGGAGTACCTTTGTAATTTGTAATTGTAACACTTATGTATAAACTATCTCATTTGGAAATGAGAGTTGTAATTGTAATATTAAATAAATGCAATGTGTGAATGGATCATTATTGTACTTTATAGCTTAAATGATGTATTTTAATGCTTTGGATGTATGATATTCAATTCATGAGTAATAAATATAATTTATGTTTAGTAACTTTTGTTAGTAATGGGTATTGTAAGTAAGCATCGTCACGTACCTTAGAGAATGCATGTGTTAGTGTAGTTTACTTGTTTAATTACTCTTTAAAAAAAAAATTGTTCAATTCCATTATGTGTGTGTCATTCTCTAGGGTTTTGTGGCAGGAGTTACATTGGCAACCTATCACAGTTGTAGCATTTGAACATAGAAATATGTAAAAGTTTAAATAACCCCCCTGATTCTATTGGAAACCTACCACAACTGCAACACTTGAACATAGAAGACTGTAGAGGTTTAAATAACCTTCCTAATTCCATTGGCAACTTGTTACATATGCAACACTTGAAAATAGAAAGTTGCAGAGGTTTAAATAACCTCCCCAAATCCATTGTCAACCTCTCACAGCTGCAACACTTGAATATAATAGGAAATTTTAAAGGTTTAAATAACCTCCTTGATTCTGTTGACAATCTATCGCAACTACAACACTTAAAAAATAAATATTTTCACAATTTAAATAACCTCCTTGATTTCATTAGCAACCTGTCACAACTGCAACACAACACTTGAACATAGAAGGGTGTGGACATTTAAATAGGCTCCCTAATTAAATAAGCTCCTTGATTCCATTAGCAACCTGTCATAGCTACAAAACTTGAACATAGAAGGGTGTGGATGTTTAAATAAGCTCACTGATTCATTTGGCAACCTGTCACAACTGCAACACTTGAACATAGAAGGGTGTGGACATTTAAATAAGCTCCTTGATTCCATTGGCAACCTATCATAGCTGTGACACTTGAACATGGTAGGGTGTATACTATATAGATTTAAATAGCCTACCTGGTTCATTGGCAAGTTGTCATAGCTGCAACACTTGAACATAGAAGGGTGTAAAATTTTAAATAACCTCCTTGATTCCATTGAAAATAGAATGTTAGGATGTGTTCTAGAGTGCTTCATTAATTCAAATATTTTGAGAGGTTCCTTGGCATATATCCAAACCCATACCCATACTCAATGAAAAAAATTGTCGTACCTGAAGCCCATACCCATACCCATCCCCATATTTGTCCCCGTACCATAACTAACAACTTAGATTTTAAGTGCTTTGTAGGGTCAATTTTTCAATGGTAATGAGTGAATTCAGTTAGGAGTATGCCATGTCTACCCAGAATTTCTACAAAGCAACAATCCAACCCTATTGTGTTTTAAGATACATTGCCAAATGTCATTGATTACAACATCAGCAAGTTTAATAAATTTTAATTCCTTAAGAGCTTTGGAAAACTTCGCCCAGTTTAACCCAGTAAGGATATAAAAATTAGCATGACAATGTTTAAGTTTATCTAAGCCAACATCAATACCATTATTGTTCATAGGCATTTCTATTGAAGTAATGTTGGTGCAAGCCAAGTTGAATCTTCCTATTTCTTACAATACTATCATGTGTTCTAGAAGAATAATATTCTATTTTACTCTATTTCCTCTATGCATTAGTATTTAGAAGAATTTTCCTTTTCACCTCCCACCTGTCATAACTGAAATATGTTGTATTTTTTTGGTTGAGTAGTGACAGGGAAGTATTTAGCAAAGATTATTTTTGTGGGATAACGCCTTAGTGTAGACACCTCGAAAATAGAGGAAGAAAATATGACATCCTATTGCAACTAGAGACAATATCACATGACTTGAAAACTAGTTACATGATTTACTTAGGAGTGAAGGTGCAAATAGAAGTCACAAATGAATATATTAAATCCACATTTTTTTTAATTTGACATATAGATGAATATGTTTCCAAGGATGCATGGAATAGCATGAAAGAGGAGAAGTTGACCTTACTAAAAATGCATAGAGAATGGCCTCATAGAGTTGGTGGAAAGGCCTGAGGTTCTGAACAATTCAACTAGCAAAATGCTACAAAAGTTGAAATTATTGAGTGCCTATACATAAACTAAATGTATCTTGGGATATTATAGAAATAATACCTTAAACAAAACATGTGTTGGTTCAACCCTAATGACCTAATAAGAAAACTAAAGCTTGATTAACAAAGCATTTAAATTTAATGGAGAAGAGAATGATGGAAGAGCATAAACAAATAAGAATAAGAGGAAAGGAAATATTAGTGACATAAGATAAATCAATTGTAGATACAAATGAAGTCTTTTGAAATCTGTTATGATCCTAGGTTTGTGGTGAACAATCAAGATATTTTTAATTTAAATTAGGAAGTTTTTTCAAAAATTTGGATCATTGGACAAGGATATTTTTTCTAGTACAATGTCATAGGAACACATCATAGTCTTGCCATGGAGGTCAAAAATAAAGAATTTCAAGGAATCTTTTCAAGGGCTTACAATGTAAAGGGAGTTACAGAGCATTGTAGGTGTCATAGGGTGTAACAAAGAATAAGGGGAATGGAAAGCATCTTAGGTGTCATAGGGAGTTGCAAATAATAATGAGGGAGTTGTAAAGAACTTTAAGATTCATAGGGAGTTAAAAACCATCTTGTTATGAGTGATGAGCTTGGTCCAAGTGGAAGCTCTACTTCGATGACCATCAACAGAGCTAAATCCATTTTATAGTCTATGCCAAAACTAAACCAATCACATGCTTGGGGGTTATGTACCTTTGATTTATTTACAGAATCAATATTGTCATTGGCATGTAATTGTATAGGTGCTATACCTCCTTGGCATCAACTTTGTCAACATCTCCTGTGGGGCAGAGCCCCTTATATGACTCCAGGACCAGGATTGACTGTTACACCTTGATGCAACTTGATTGTAACTAATAGAACTCATAGAAGGAAAAGGGTCACCCATGGAAGAGCAACCATTTAATCTTTCACAATAGTTTCAGTCTTATGTAGAATTGCATTTGACATGTACATACACAGAAACAAATAGAGAAGAGAGACAACCATTCCTCTCTTTTGAGAGAATGGCATGTAGAAAACATTCAATTTGAACAATTTTGTTGTTTTTCTTAAGATCATATATTTTGCATATATCTCATCAATGTTTTCTATTTTTATTCTAATTTGTTGTTAAAAATATTTTTCAACATGTAACACATCTACGTACTAATAGTTTAGGGTGTTGCGCATTAGATATCTCCTAGGATTCGGGTCATTGGTATCAAAATGATTGATCTTGGCAGTGTATATCTTATCAAACAAGATCAGGTCATTGGAAGCTTGCAATCCAGACACGTAAACACTCAAATTGTCTTTTGTGCCATTTCATATGATTTTACCCGACAAATCACAGATTTGGAAGATCCCATCCTTGATATGATCAATGATGTGATATAGGAGATGGTATTTGAAGTAAGGATGCATAAGCCTTGAGCAAGAGATGGGTTCTGGTGCTGACACAAACCATAGCATTGGGCATGGCAATAACAGTGGTCATAGAAGTAAAGTTGTTACTTATATTAGAGTTACATGCATCTACTAGTACATTTGCAAAAGACACAAATTATAAAAGGGATTTAAGCCTTGGAATAAAAGGTGTTCTTTTGGAGTGTTAGGTAGACTAGAGATTCTACAAAGACTATAGATCTGCCAAATGTATCATTCACACTGTCTTTGGAAGAAATGTAGGTCTGAGTTGGGAGTCCATTCCTTCTTAGAAAAGTGTTGCTTTTGTCTACATTTTTTTTTTTTAAGTACTTTCTTAAATACTTTAGTTTAGTTTTGACATGATGTGATATTTTTATCCTTAATATCTAAAAAAAAAATCTATATTTATGTTTCATTTCAATTTTTGCTACAGTTTTTCCCTTTATCGAATTATGTTCAAGTTTTGAGATTTGGCACATAGAAAATATTTAAAACTAACAAGAAATACAACTGCTCTTGAGACTATCCTTTGTGAATGAAACATCTAAAACTAGACTATGATGCCTTCGACTGAGATGCTCAGAAGAAAATCCATCTCTACTTTGATACATTGTAACAAGAGTGACAAAACAAGCATTACAAACTAATCAGGGAAGATGATGTGATCTTTATTTGTCAGAAGATGCATATTTATAAAATCACATTTCTGAGTTATTTAGACAATTTTGCAGAGGTGTATAAATCTAAGCAGTGATGATGAGAAAAGACAAGGAATAGACGCCATTTTATGAATGGTCAGAGATGCACAGTATTGAAAATTGTAAGAGGAAATAAAAATAGGGGTGATTCTCGATGCTAGGGAAATTCCCCTATATTGGTTTTCCATTTATAATTACACTTCACATGTTGGGGATTTATGGGAGATTCTATTGAAAATTGTTTAAATAATCTATCGTATAAATAGCTAAAACAATTTAGCTCTTTATTCAAGGCATAAACCCTTTGTACAATCATTATTTAATAATTTATTAATTTATTAAAGAGAACTGCCATCCACCTTGTTCCTTCATATAGAGAATTGAGAGAAGTGAGGTTACCTAGAAGTGAATCAATTGGACCACAGAGATGGTGATTATGTTTGTTGAAATGTGAACTAGTTAGATTTTACAGGAAATTAACTTAAGCAACATAGTTCCAAGTTTCATAATTCAGTATCATCATTACATTTTGCTTTTAAAGTTTGAAGTATTTTAGGAATTTATAATGCAATGAAAATTTGTAATGCTACCATAATTTCATATTTAGGTAACTTGAATCTGGCTTTATTCTCTTTAGATTCCACCTTGCTTATCTTTCCATCATGTTGGAAATGTATATTGCTGAAAAATGAACTGTATAACTGTTACTTGTTAGTGCCAGCTTTGCACATATATTAAATTTCATGATAAATTCACAAGTGAAGAATGGATGGTCAGATTTGAGAAGATGAAATTATATTTTTTAATTCAAGCAATTGGTAAATCAGCAAGTGTTCAAAAATTTATGTTTGCATATACTTGTTTTTTTCTCATTGACTTTGTTTTAAAATGCAGGATGAGTTGCATCTTTATAGATCTAGTGATTTGCAGTTGTGATTTAGCCATTTTGTTGTTGGCTATTTAGGGGCATAAAGAATGGGTTACATAAGTGAATTTTCTAGGGATGGTTGAGCATAGAAATCTGGTGAAATTGGTTGGTTATTGTGCTGAAGATTATGAAAGAGGTATTCAATGTCTCTTGGTCTATGAGTTTATGCCGAACAAAATCCTTGAGGATCATCTACTGAGTCGGTCTCTCCCAGTTCTTCCTTGTTTGGTGAGATTACAAATTGCTCTAGAGGCAGCATGTGGCTTAGCTTACCTACATGAGGAAATGGATTTCCAAGTTTTCCCTTTTATGCATCATAACTCATAGTTGATTGTCTATTGCAATCGATAGAGTATTGATATCTAGTTGGTCAAAATTTAATTCTTTTGATGTTTTTACTTATAATGTCTAGTAGTTGTTGTTAAGCTTTAGTAGGCATACTGCTACACTTTCTTGAGCTAGAGAGACTAGTTAACTCCTTAGTGGAACAATTGTAGTAAGTATTATGAACAACATATTAACTAATTTCAGTTCTACATAAAATTAAATGCAAATAAGAGAATGTTAGGTTGGAATTTGTTCTTTATATTTTTTTTAGGTTTGCAATGATTAGACGAAAGAGAGTGGCTTGTAACTTGCCATGGACTTCATTAATTGTGTGAGATCTTCTAGATTCATATATAGTCCAATAAAATATATTTTGAAGAAGGAACTTGAAAATAGGACCTTTGAATATTACAAGATTAGACAAAAGTATTTTTGGGTTCTAGGTGGGTGCATGAAGTTGGGTACCAATTTTCTAGCCACTTATGATTTTTTTTTTTAAAATGCGCTCGCGTTATAATGCGAGCACGTTATAACGAGCACGCGTTATTTAGCATTAAAAACAAAGAAAAAAGTGAAATTATTCCTTGGAATACCAACCCAAAGGCTTGGAGGGCATTCCCAACAAGGCCAGAGACGTGTTTTTGCAAATTCTACAATTTTTCACATAATCGGGTTTGTGCTCACCATCAAGATTGCATCTAGTTCAATATTGACAAAATTGAAAACATGGGTAATGTTAGGTTCTCTCTTAGCTATCCAACGATGTAATTTTTTTCACTTTTCGACAATGTTAAGCCTTTCATCCATAATTTATTTTGTTTGTATGTCTGTTTTTTGCCAAAAAAAGTGTTTAGTGTTTTTTTGTTATAAATTAACCATTCATCAAAATTTCAAATAAATTACATTTTTAGAAACTAGACTCCATTCTACAAATTTCAAAAAAAAAAGAAAAAAATCAATTATTTTCAAAAATTTGTAGGGGAGCACGGCCAAAATTCTGCTTTTAGGAAGTGTCCACTTAGAAAATTAGTAAAAAATCAAATATTCATTAAAATTATCAAAAAATTGTGCACCAACTAGATGCTATTAGCTAACTTCTGACCATAGCAATTTTAAAATTACTACAAAAATTCACCGTGCGGTCGTAAAGAGTTGCTATGTTATGTTTTTCTACAAAAACAACACCAATTTTGTACATCCCTCTTTTGAACCCCTTAATCTCAACCATTTTCAAAATAAATTAGTAGTTTAGAAAGTAGACTCAAGCACTTCGATCCTTGTTTTTGTTCCATCTCAAAATTTTGAGTGTAACTATCCTCAATTTCATGTCCAAGGTCAGCATTTCCTGATTTCAAAAAAAAGTGGCCACTTAAGCCCCCTTTTTGGGAACCATCTTGGTGCACTTACCCTTCTATTCCTAAGCATTGAATCTGACATAATTAGATCAAAATTTTTCCAAATTACATTCTTGTCTTCTGAATTATACAGTCTCTACAAATATCTTGATTATAATTTTTTGAGCAAACTTAGAACACATGGGAAAAATTGGAAAGCTACTATGAATTTTAGTTATCCTTTCCAGATAATGGGAGAATAGGAATTTTTAAGATAAATGCCATTTTTATTTAGAGATGGATATGAATTTTGTAAGAGAAAATACAGTGGTATGTTAATCTAAGCTGCTGCTTGAATTAATGGGAGTTTCAGGTAGTCACCATTATTTCTATTGGTTATAAATCACTTATAACTGCTTTTATTTTCTATGCTTTTTTGGTCATCATTATCCATCCTTGAATTGACTGTAATGGGTGAAGTTATTTAAGCACATTCAAACTTGCACAATGTTTGCAAGTACAGACAGATTATTATCGAGATCTGATGAAGGGGGATGACCATGAAGTATGAAATGATGCGATAATGCAAGGGCTAGAAGCTTTGTTGCCATGGCCATTGGGCATTGCTATTGTTATAGGCTTTTCACATGGGAGCACAAAACTGAAGAGGCTTTAAGAAAAAATTGCCAGGAAGGGTCACAAAGACTTACACTTAGTGTGCATTTTGTGTTTGAGCACTTTAGTGTCATTGAGTCATTTTTATTGTAAAAGATTATTCAATTTGTGATTCAACTTTACATGAAAGCCAAAGATATGAGTAGATAGCTATTATCATAGCTATTGCTTATATTTTGTGTTTTATAGTGATAAAATTTCAATCATGATAATAATGTCTACATAATTGGAAAGCAAGTGGTTGAAAATATTCCATCACTTTGTCCTTAAGGCCAACCTTTATCTACTTATCAATATTTTGAGAATGTCAGAAATTATTTGTTGAGTTAAAGTTGCCAACATTTGAAGCTTCTGATTTAGAACAAGTGATCATGCTCATTCCAATATTATTAGATTATAAATAATTAGTTCTCTATACTTTTGTCTAATACTGTTGTTTCTTCAAGGGAGCTTACAACTAGGTTCTACAACAAAAATTGTAGGTTGTATTTTGGCTTTGAAATCTTACCATGAATGGCTATGAATTGAAGAAATCTAAAGGAAATGGCTCTTGGAAGTACACAAGCCTTTTGAAGCCCCCTATGCTTCTCAGAAATGTAGGATCCCCTCAATGTACCTCTTCTTGTATGGTTACAAAGGCCTTTGAAAACCTGTCAAATCCAATAGATGGTAGCATGCAAAAGAATTTTCGTTAGTTGGATCTTTTAGGATGTGAAAAGCCTAAATTTATAGATGCAGTGAAGGTTAAAGAAAGTGGTCCTAAGACAGGACAAATTCAACAAGATGATGTTGAACATAGTCTCACTGAAATCTCACACTGTAGAGGTCATATTCATGACCTATTTGTAATGAAGGGACTAAACTCCATTATCTCATGTTTTTCATTATTATTTCATGTTTTGTAGTGCTTGAATTGAAATATAACTTCATTCTAAAGTACATGATGGGTTATTGCATGTTTATGATTGGTAGACCTAATCAGATCTTGGCTAAGGAGTTTTGTTGTAGGAATTAAGAATTCAAAGGAAAACATTAACCATAATATTTTTGAACCGCTACAAGCTACAACACTGGTATGCAACTTTGTTGTCATCCATATTTTTTGAAATTGTCATTGGAGCTTACCATTAGTGCAGATTTATTTTATAACAGTAAAATTATTAAATGCATTTATATAGTATATATAGGTTATTTTGTAACGTATGCCCTTGCTAGATATGACTAGATGAGCTGAATATGTGTTGTTTGCATTTGTAACAAGATTATGGTAAAAACAATTGTACATTTAATTTCATCAACATTCTAGATCACACTTTATGATCCATCATTAGGATAATTTTCTTTAATCTTGATGATGGATCACTGACTGTGATTTGGATTGTCAATGATATTAAATGTTATTTTTACCAGAAACTTGTTTAGTATATCAAAAACTCTGGAAATTTCATGTTTATTATGTTTGCATGTGTTAATTTTTAGTTGGTTGTATGGTGTTTTCCTAGAGTTGGGGAATGCATTTGACAAGTGTGGGATAAAGCTATAACAGGTCTAGCATAGTTTTAACTTCTATCAATTAGCCTTTTGTACAAAGGAGATAGGAATCACAATTACTTTGTGCAAGTCTATGGAGAATTTACAGATGTGTCTTTTGAGTGCGTGGCTCCAAATGGTAGTACAGGTGGAAAGCGAGTTCATTCACTCCCTTATGCTAATCCAAATCATCCAGGTATTTAATTTGTATCATAATGCAGTATGTTCTAGGATTGGAGTACTCTATTTGAGGCTTTCATTTTTATCAATGGACCAAACTCAAATGATCTGAGAATATAATGATGCATTTTTATAGTTCATGTGAGAATTGTGTTATCTGATAAAAATCTACTTCCAAATATGCTTTTGATGGATGTTCATATCCTTATCCAAAGCTCCAATTCACACACAGGCAAGAACACTTTCAAGCGTATCAATTACAAATTTACAATCAATAATCAAGCTATTGATCAACTATTCAGGAATAAGGTAGTTGTATATCACTAATTGAATATTATTTGTTTGTTTGCTATCATGCATCAATTCATCTTTTTTAAAATTGTAAGAGATAACTAGGAAACATTATATCTAGTGCCTAAGTTTAGGGCGCCATAGTTGGAAAAAGAAAATAAAATGTTTGAATTTTATCTGGTCTGTATTATTTGACTTTTCTGAGTTTTTGATGTGCAAATTTTGAAACCTTATTTTTAGGCCGCAACTCCAAATTGGAGAAGTGAAAGGTGAATACCAATGAGGAAGAGTTTGGAGGAGCCAAAACCAATAGTGATAGGAAAGCTGTGGATTTGTAAGAGGATGAAATGGGTTGACCCCCTATAGGAGGTCGTTGCCCTTCCAAAAGGACTACAATTAAGGAAGGGGAAAATAGTATAAGTATATGAAAATAGGAGTATTTTGTTTATATAGTGTTTGTAAGTTGTACAATGTCACTAAAACATTGAATGTAACCACTGAGATTTTGATTTGCCAATGAGACTTAATAAAGTAAATTTTTAGAGTGGTTTTTTCTCCACTCATAAATATTGTGTTGTGGATCCTCTTGATTTGTAATCTATTTGTGTTTGTGCCTGATCAATCATATTTGTTCAAGCATTTTAGTCTTCATTTCATGGTGTTTTTTAACATTTGAATATCTATGATACTTGAAGTTTATATTTATAAACTTGTGAGGATTAATTAAGTAAAATTTGATTTGTAATGACTAAAGTAATGACTAAATACATGACTAAATACATGACTAAATTAATGATTAAATATATGACTAAATTAATGGCTATTTAATATATGACTAAAGTAATGACTAAATATATGACTAAATAAATGACTACAATGACTAAATAAATGACCAGTTAACAACAATCAATGACCAAATTAATGACTGAATATATGACTAAACAAATCACTACCATGATTAAATAAATGACTAAATTAATGACTAAATTAATGACCAAATCAATGATTAAAATAGTTTAGTCATAAATTTAGTGGTGTTATAAATGGCTACAAATAAACCACTAAAATAGTCACGTGACTAAAATTAATGACTAAATATATGATTAAATAAATGACCAAATCAATGACCAAATTAATGACTAAAATAATGACTAAATAAATGATTAAAATAGTTTAGTCATACATTTGGTCATGTTATAAACGACCAGCAATAAACTACTAATGGTCACGTGACCAAAATTAGTCATTTATATGCAATTTTTAGTAGTTTATTTAGTCATATATTGTTGTTTGTGTACTAGTGTATATGCAAAAACATGGCTAACAGGATCTCTTTTCCCTCCATATTTCTCAAATCTAGGAATCTCTATACCTTGTGGAATTTGTTTTCTCAATATCTCCAAGAATAAGGGGTTTCTTTTGACATATTGTGAAGGTTGATCATTTTTATTTTGATTCAATGTATAAATTTCTTGTTGGAGGGATGAATTTTTTTACAAAAGATGGTTAAGGACATGATCATTGTTTGTGATGTGAGATGGAAGTGAATAAGGTAGAGGTGTATATGTATTCAGAGGGCAAGTGACTTGTAAGTTTGTGAGGGGAGATGGATTAGAAGATATGAGATTTGAATGCACAAAGCTAAAGGGATCCCCATTGGAAATACCTAAGGTACTATTGACATTTCTACTAGGTTGTATGGTAGAACTGTAATAGTTGGATTAGTGTATGTCAGAATAGAGGTCATGGTTGTTGAAAGAGGAATTGGATTTCCACCTTGACTTTGGGTATACCCCAAAGCTTGAGCACAACTAGCTACCATAAGAACATGTTTATCAATAATGTGAGCTAAGCTACACACAATCTCTATTACTAGTTCATTGTCAATCATTCTCCTCATGTTATCTATGCCAGGAACGATAGTACTGACAATGTATTCAGAACTCACAAAGTTTTGTTTTGCAATTTTTCTAGTTCTTCATTAATTCTTATTAGGTTCTCTTTAGGGACACTAGAAACCATTGTGTCAACATCATTCACATTGGTTGTGGGTACCTGGAGGTCATGGAAATGAACTGTCAAGGGTATGGTCCATAGTGGGTTGACTAGTGTCAACACTATGGGTGAAAGAGTTAGAAAATCTAAGATCCATAGTGAGTGATGTATAGTATGATGACATGAATCTCAAACTATGTCTCATGATAGTATTGGCAACTAGACACTAGGTTGTGAAGCTCATACAAGTTTCACCAAAACTAAGGTGCACCCAAAATGGAGGATGGACACTAGATGAGTGCAACTAACAATCAATGCAATGTAAATATGTAAGAGAAAAAAAATAGATTCTAAACAAGATAATTTTTTTATTATACTATGTAAAAATCTAAAAATGATGCTTTTAAATGCAAATTTGTATTTAAACAATGCACTGATTTTGACAAATTAACCTTAATGTAAACAATTTCAGAAAATAGAAGTTTTGGAAACTGAAATAACAAACTAAATGTAGAAATACATAATGCAAAAATAGTTTTTTTGATGCTTAGAAATACATAAAAGAGCCTTGATCAAGGACTCATTCTCCCATGGGTGAATGGGTCTTGCTTCAAGGTTTTTAAAAATTAAGTTACAGACTTTTGAGCTGATTTTTATGCTTTCAGATTCTGGTAACTGTAAACAAGAAGTTATAGTTTCAGATTTCTAGAAAATTAGGTCTAAATGCAAGTGAAAAATGATACTAAATGATAAGCAAAAAGACCTAATTTGAGATACAATTTTGATTTAATTTTCTAATTTAAATGACTGATCATGCAATGTTAAATGTAAAAATTATGCAAAATTACTAATTTTTTTGAATTTTCTAGATTTTAAATAATGCAAAAATACAAACCTAAAACCCTAAATGAGATGCAAGCTAATGAAATTAAATAATCTCAAATGATATGCAAACCAATGCAAAGTAATGCAAATCCTAGATCTAGGGTTGAGATGGACTCCAAAATCAGAAATTTATGATGCTCAAAAGTCAGGTTCCCAAGATGAAACAAAGAAAAGTAGAGGGGGAGAGAGAGAGATTCACCAATATGAAATGATAACAAAGGGGGTGAGTATAATGGACCTATATTCCTTTATTTCATTAGGAAATGAGATACCCACAAAGAATTGACTAACAACCCTCACCTGTGAATCAACTCAATGTAAGAATCTTCATATTTCATTATGCTTTGAGGACAGGGGTAAAGTTCAAAAACCACTTTTGGGGGAAAGACTAAAATTAGAAAATCAACCTAATTATTCCAATTCAAACTTGAAACAGCAATTTAAAGTTCAATGCAAATAGAAATAGAAATCTTTTTGCAGATCTGGGAAGGGTAGAGACATGTGTACCAGTCACCAAAAGTCACTTTCAGGAGGCTATCAAGGACTCATTCACCTATGAGAAAATGGATCTTTTCTCATGGATTTCAATCAAATTTTGAGAGCCTCTGATGTTGATCTATAGCTTCTAATTTGTCCAGGTTTCAATGTTAGAAAGTTAGAAATCATATTTGTAGGTGAGATTTCATGATTTGACAACAACTTTGACAACTTTTGCAACTTTGCTAACTTTTCCAATATTTCTTTCAAAAGGTCTTCAATCTTTGTTCAACCTAAGATTTACAACACAAACACAAGAGGGAAAAATTGTTTGTTTTTGGTGAATGGGGGTTTGCCTTGTGCAAACCCCGTTTTGGTAATCATCCTTGAATTAAAATGAATAAACCATGAAAGGAATGATGACTAAACCATGTTATGTTACCACTCAACAAACCTTTGAATGGAGATTTGCAACTTGCATGAGATGGCTTCAATGGTTGTGGATCTTGCTTGAAATAATGCTTTGAATGCTTGAACTTGATCTTGAAACCTACATCACAATGTTTGCTCCAAAAACATACATGATACAAGAAGACTTTGACATGATGATTGGATCTTGATTGCTACAATAAATCACTAATAATTCTACTCTTGAATGCTCTTGATCATCAAATTCGCTCTAGGAATTCTTGCATAAAAACTCTAGAATGCTTCTTGAGAATTCTAGCTTCTTAGGATTTGAATGATAAAATAACCTTGTATTTATAGACCCTATGTCTCCTTAATTTACCGAAATTCAAATATTGCAAGCCAACATTGAAATATGGATTAAGGGATATTAAAATACCACCAGAAACATATTTTAAATTTAGGTTCAAAGGCCTAGGGAGGACCCATCCACCCATGGGTAAATGGTTCCCAGGTCCCTAATCCTAGAACACACATTGATTAAGGTAATGTGTTATGTATTGGAATTAATTATTATTAGGTTTCCCTTTCAGAAAATATAATTTATTAGGATTGTAGATGTAAAATAAAGATTATTGAGGCACAATTAAGTCCAGTTTAATTAGGAGGGCCCAACCATAGTGTGAAAATATAAAGGGATACATTTTTATACACTACAAGGGTTAAGTGTATAGGATATAGAGATTATGGTTTAGGATATTGGGTATAGGGTTTAGGGCACAAGATTGAATGTAGGGTTTAGGGTTTAAGTATAGGGTTGAGGGTTGCAAGTTTATGGTTGAGGGATAATGCTCGGGGTTGAGGATATAAGGTTAAGTGTATAGGGTACAGGTTATTGGGTATTGGGTTTAGGGTATAGGGTTGAGGGTATAAGGTATAAGGTTAAGGGTTGAGAGTGTAAGGTTTATGGTTTAAGTATAGTGTTGAGGGTATAGAGTTGAGGGATATTTTTAGGGTTTAAAGTATAAGGTTGATGGTATAAGGTATAGGGATGAGGGTTAAGGGTGAGGGTTTAAGGTATAGGGTTGAGGGTTGAGGGTTGAGGGATAGTGTTTAAGGTTGAGGGTATAAGGTTAAGTGTATAGGTTATAGGGATTAGGGTTTAGAATACTGGGTATAGGATTTACGATATTGGGTTTAGGATTGAGAGTTTATGGTTTAGGTTTTAAAGTACAAGGTTGAATGTAGGGTTTAGGGTTTAAGTTTAGGGTTGATGGATAATGTTAAGGATTTATGATATTTGGTATAGGGTTTAGGAGGTTGAGAGAGAGGGAGAAGTAGAGAGGGAAGGGGAGATAGTGGTGATAGAGAGAGAAGAGAGTGAAGAAGGAAGGTGGAGAGATTCAAAGAGAGAGAAGTGGGGAGAGAGAGGTAGAGAGGGATAGGTTAGATAGAGAGAAGTAGAGAGGGAAGGTGGGAGGGAGGAAGGAACAAAGAGGGGGATATAGAGAAAATTAGAGGGACGGAGGGACGGAGGGATGAAGAGAGAGAGGGGTAAGATAGAGAGAGAGAGAGAGAGGAGGGAGGAAGAGAGAGATAATGGTGCTTGATAGAGAGTAGAGAGGGAAGGAGAGAGTGAGAGAGAAAGATGAGAGAGTGAGAGAGAGGAGGAAGGTGGGGAGATTGAGAGGGAGAGAGAGGGAAGGAGGGAAGGAGAGGTAGAGATGGAGAGAGGGATATAGAGAGAATTATATAGGGAGAGAATGGTGAGATAGATAGTAGAGAGGAAAGGAGAGAGTGATAGAGAGAGAGAGAGAGAGAATGGTGCTCTATAGAGAGTAGAGAGGGAAGGAGAGAGTGAAAGAGAAAGATGAGAGAGAGATGAGGAGGAATGTGGGGAGATTGAGAGAGAGAGGGAGGAAGATGTAGAGATGGAGAGGAGATAGAGAGAAGTATATAGGGCAGGAGAGATTGAGAGGGCGAAGTAGAGAGAGACAATGGTGAGATAGAGAGTAGAGAGGAAAGAAGAGAGTGAGAGAAAGATGGAGAGAGAGAGAGGGACGAAGGGTGGGAGAGGTAGAGAGAGAAAGGGGGAGGGAGAGAGGGGGAAGGAGTGAGGGAGAGGTCGAGATGGATATATATATATATATATATAGAGAGAGAGAGAGAGAGAGAGATATGGGAGAGAGGAGATAAATGGGGAGATTGAGGGAGAGAGAGGGAATGAGGGAGGGAGAGGTAGAGATGGAGAGAGGGAGATAAAAAGATGTATATAGGGAAGGGGAGATAGAGAGGGAGAAGTAGAGAGAGAGAGAATGGTGAGATAGAGTAGAGAGGAAAGGAGAGAGCGAGAGAAAGATGAAGAGACAAGAAGAAGGTTGGGATATTAAGAGAGAGGGAAGGAGGGAGGGATATGTAGAGATTGAGAGAAAGAGATAGAAAGAACTATATATAGAAGGAGAGATAGAGAAGGTGGAGGGAGGGAGAAGTAGAGAGATAAAGAGAGAGAGAGGGAGAGGGAGGTAGGGATTCAGAGAGGTTATATAGAGTGAAGAAGGGAGGGAAGTGAGATAGAGAGAATGAGAGAGGGAAAAGGTAGAGATGGAGATAAAGGCAATATAGAGAGAGAGGGGGAGGGAAGGAAGTGAGATAGAGAGAATGAAAGAGGGAGAGAGGGAGGAAGGAGGGAGGAGAGATTGAGAGAGAGGAGGGAGGGAGAGAGAGTGAGGCAGAGATGAGCAGGTTAGATAGAGAGGAAGTAGAGGGAAGGTAAGGGAGAGAGAGAGAGAGGGGTATATAGGGGAAGGAGATAAAGAGGGGGATGGAGAAGTAGAGAGAGAGAGAGCGTAGAGGTAGGAGGAGAGAGAGGATATAGAGAGAGGAGAGGGGAGAGAGAGGAAAGAAGCAGAGAGGGAAGGAGGAGAGACTAGAGGGGAGAGAGAAGTGGAGACAAAGAGAATGAGAGGGGGAGGAGGGAAGCAAGAGAGATTGGAGAGAGAGAGAGTAGGGAGGGGTGACATATAAAAAGAGGGATAGCTGACAAATAGAGAGAAGTAGAGGGAAGGTGGTGGGATGAATAGAGAGAGGGAGAGATTGAGAGAGAGAGGAGGAGGAGAAAGAGAGGAAGGGAGTGGATAGGTTAGATAGAGGAAGTATAGAGGAAGGTGGGTGAAAGGGAAGAGAGAGAGGGAGAGATAGAGAAAATTAGAGAGGGAAGGAGGGAAGGAAGGTGGAGAGGAGGGAGGGATGGAGGGAGATAGAGAGGTGAGATATATAGAAGTATAGAGGAAAGAAGAGTGTGAGAGAGATGTCTAGAGCATACGAGATAAACAATGAGTGAGATATATAGAGAGAAAGATGATACAACTTGTTGATTACTAAAATTTGACTTTCTAGTTACTAAAATTTGACATGTTGATTAGTGAAATCTGGCTAAGTTTGAAAAATTATAAGACCTTCCAAAAACTAGAATTTGAATATAAGTTCTAGAGATCTGAAACCACTCTCAAACATCTTGAAACTATATACATAAAATATAACTTAAAGTATAAGAAAGTAAATGTCCATATGTAAATGTCCTTATACTTAAATTTTATTTCATGTATATTGTTTCCCTGAATGATAACAAGAAGAAAGAGAAAAAAATAGAAGAAAACATTTTCAATGTAGACCAAAACATGAGGCGTTTTGGCTGATGCATTAAAAAAATGTGCATTTTTTAAAATTCAAACCATAATGCGCTCACATTATAATGTTTTGTGTTATAATGCGCTCACATTTTGGCTTGGTAATAACTGAGCCTAGGCTTGGTCACTACCAACCCATAACATGAGTGTGTTTTATTATAATGCGCTCGCATTTTCACTATTTCGAGATGAAAAAAGTGGAGTGGCCACTTTTTGGCCCCCCATCTTTGTGCACCCACCCATGTATGTGTTCCATACATGTACATACATACATATATATGTATGTATGCCATGCAAGTATGTTTGTATGTATATGTATGCATGCATACATACATACATACATACGTATGCATACGTACACCTGAATATATTTTAAATATTAATATAATATATAAATTTAGATAACTCTAATTATTACCAATTTAGGATTAAACTCTTATAATGCATGTAAATTGAACAAAATTTTGAACATACCAACAAAGCCCAATGTTGTTTTGAAAGGGCAGAAAGGATGATGGGGGAGTGGGTAGTGATGTGTGAAGGTTTCACAACAATGAAGGACACAGTCGGTCAAACCATAGGTGCATGAAACCCTTAAGAGTCCACCATATGAAACCCATAAATAGTATGTACATATATATACACACAGTCAGACAAATGATAGGTGCATGATACCCTTAACAGGGTGAGTTGCATACATTGTTTACATATATTATTGTAGGTCCTATATATTATTTGATCGATTGTGTGTATACACACACAATCGACCATAATATAGCTACAAGAAACCCTTTCAGTTGAGCTTATTATAACATCAAATACTGTCAATATACTTCTCAAAATTGCAAAGCTAGAGAAATGAAATGTCAAGTATGTATTGAGTGTTTAATGTTATTGTAATAGCATATACATATTTCTTGATCGAGTGTGTGTGTATACACAGTTTCATCTTCAGAAAGTGATCCCATAAAGCTAGTTTACAATTTCTGGGAGGAACATATTTTCGCTGAAATCACATATTTTTAGAAAATATAATGATTTAAGCCTTAAAAGGTTCCATTTAAAGAATTTCAATTGAAGAGGGTACGATCAAACTACCTTAAATCAAACCCCCTTGGATAGAACCCCGCTAGTTTTAAACCATACCTATAACAGAGTCTCCCTTACCTATCAAAATGCTCATAAAAAACCACTTTTGATTTACCTTTTGGGGGATCAAATTAATTCATTTAAATTTTTTTTTGCAAGTATGTAGTCCTTATTATAAGCTTCCCAAAATGTATAATTTTAAATAAATTTAATTTAATTATTATATTTATTTTATATTTCTCGTGAATGTAGGTTTTTCACTGAAAAATCAAGCTCTTTGTTCTACACATGTGGAAAAATATCAGATTATTAAAAAAAAAATTAAAATATTAGTGCATGCGATATTGAAGTCCTTGATCTAACAAAGAAAAAAAAATTTTGATACATACAAAAAGTTACGCATTATACGGTTGCTATATGCGAATTATAATTGGTTTGAATTCAAAACTTGATTAAAGAAAAAAATATTCAATAAAAACTATCTAACCAAGTGGAAGCACTAGATATCAGAGTTATGAATCTAAATTCAAAAGAATTAGAATTTTATCCTTCATGGAAAAAAGTTATGCATTATACGGTGAGTCACTTTTTAAAAATGTTGTTTTCTGAAAAAAACTAGTTTTCGAGGGAGATAGAAAAGAAGTGCAATTTGATTCCAAAATTTTGAAAAAAATATATTTAGAATCTATAGAAAAAATTTCACGAAACTCTAGTTTGCATCATCTTCAAATTCCTCACGGTTTAGCTGCTATAGGTGCCCGAAAGTGAAGATTTAGTTTAAAAAAAATATTTCAGTGTCCAGTTTGGCCAAAAATTGTAAACCACTACCATAATATATTAAGAGTCAAGCATATCATAACCTCAAATACTATAAATATATTTATCATAATATAGTTGCACAAAATAAATACAACAAAATTCAAAAAAAAATCATGCAATGGATAGATATTGCCCTTGTGAGGTTGGAAGACAATCTCTCCCCTATGCTAACATAGGTTAATTATGTTTCCTTTTGGCAATGTAAGTGTTGAAAAACATAGAAAACCTGAAAAATGCATCACAACGACTCGCCCCAACCTCACCATCGTCGATCGTGAAGTGCACCAGCACTAGTCCTTCAATGGATGGCTTAATGTGTAGACACCAAACATGAATGACATAGCAGAGAATGTAAAACAAACCCCACCAAATGAAACGCATGCCGAAGTGAATGGAAAATATCAATGATAGAGGGGAGTTGCGTAGTAAATGCACAGTAAATGAGAGTTAAGTTCACCAAGATTGGTGTGGCGGGAAATGGGAAAACATGTACCACACATCCACCATTGGTCCATGCCACTTTTGAACTCAAAAAAATGAATTTGAAAAGCGTTTTGAAAAACGTGTGGTAATTTTTCTCGGATGGATATTTTTGGATATCCAAATAAAATCTCTCAAATTTGAAAAAAAAAAAATTAGAACGACATGGACCCCTCACACAACATAGACACTGGCTATCCAGCCCCTGGAATGCACCAAGCATGGCATGGCCATGCAACATGCAACATCCACAATAGTCAGCGACTATTGACTAATGGGATTGCAAAAACTATCATCTCACCCTCATAAAATTGCTGACCGGGCATGGCATGGCCATGCAACATGCAACATCCACAATAGTTGGCGACTACTGACTAATGGGATTGCAAAAACTATCATCTCACCCTCATAAAATTGCTGACAATTTTTACCGTACAAAATATGCTGGAGATTTTTACCTTATAATTTTTTTTAGGGTGTGTCTAGTGATAAATTATTATTACCTATCCATCAGCCCACTAAATTCCTAAAGCTATGGAAAGTGAATATTAACAGCAGCCCTTACTATAGTGGATTATTATTTTCATTCGCAACTTAAAATAATCTAGTTTTAAATGAATTTTAATTATATATTAAAAAAAATAGTATAATTATGTTTAGATGTGTAATTTAAATAACATTAAAAGAAATATATTTGATGGAGATATTAAAATTTTAGAATATATTAATAATTATAAATAAAATTATTAAAATGTATATACAATATTTTTTATATTTTCTTAAGTTAAAAACAAAAAAGAACAATTATAAAATATCCATAGCTTTTGAAAAGTAAAAATTAAGAGTTACTAATTACAAAAAAAAATTACTTTTCAAATAAAAATAAAATTAAAAAAATAGATTATTATATAATAAATAAAATTGTTCTAATTCCAAATAGATATTTTTTAGTTTCCTTAAATAAATGTATTTAAAATATCTATACTAATATTATAAATTTTAATTAAAAAATAGAATTTAAGAATAGTGAAATTTCTTGATTAAAATATATAAAAATAAAATTAAAAAATAAAATTAAAAAAATGATACACAATTTTAATCCACAAATTTCAATACACTTTTTACTATGGAGTGTGGAAACATCATGATAGAATTTAAGTTTTATATATATGTATATATGCACATATATGTATATATGTATATATACAAATATATTTATTTATTTGGAACTATAAAATTTATTTTTAAAAAAGTCTTTACATAAAAATATTGTATCCACAAAACTATTATTATTAATTTCATTTAATCTAATTCTTTTGAAATAGTAAAATTTAAAATTAAAACTTATTCTAATGCATTTTGGTAATGAAAAATTATAATAATTAATAATAGAAATTTCAAAGTTAAATCATTTAAAATTAAGAATTTATGTTTAGAAATATTATGAATAAGTGTTTATATTATCATTTATAAAATAGAGTTGCACATATTCACAAAAAGAATGAAAATAGTCACACCTCTAAAAGTCTATAGAGAGCAACAACCCATAACGACTCTACGAAAATTCACTGCCATCACCGAGAAAATTCACCGCCACAGAAAATTAACTGCCAAAAATTCACACAATTAATTTTTCATGTTGTGAATTTTTCGTGAGTGAATTACTAAGTGAATTTGTTGTATGCCACCCATAACATACAAATAATCAAGTTTACCCAATACATCAATGACATTGAGAGTGTCCATAAGAGGGTCTCACCCATTGATATCATTTTATTTATTATTATCTTCACCTTCACTTGCACAAATAGAAAAAAATTTAAAAGTGAATGGAAATAATTTGTTGGAAACAAACCAACCAATAGCACCACTCATTGACCACCTAGAAGTTCTTGCCATAGACATCTAAAAATATTGAAAAACATGCATATTACAATCTTAATCTTTATATATCCATATTTCTACTTTTACTCAATGTTGCCCAAATTATTTTACATGTCTTACTCCTCAAACAATAAGTCAAAACATATTCTACATTTTCAAATTTTCTATAACCTATAGATTTAGTAGTAAATTACTTATACATTGTGATTAAAACCTCCCACTAACACAAGGATGAACAATTTAAGAAAATTTATGTATTTCAGAAAGTGATAGTGTTAGCATTATATCATGTAATGTCATTTTATGATTCTAAGATGAAGCTGAAATATAAATATTAGGGTTGGAATGCATACATATAATCTTGTTCTTTTTTAGTTTTATTTACTGTGTTATATTCATAAAATTAAAAAAAAATGTTGTTTGTTGAATGAAATTGTGTTAATAAAACATAGATATGAAATTGCAATAAAATAACTTTTATATGATTAAATGTATTAATAGAAATATAATATTGCAAGATATATATAAACATTTATTCATAAAAATTTAAATATAAATTCTTAATTTTAAATTATTTAATTTTGAAACTTCTATTACTAATTATTATTTGTCATTACCAAAATGCATGAGAATAAATTTTTAATTTTAACTTTTACTATTTAAAAAATAATAGATTAAATGAAACAACTATTTTGAATATTTTAGAACAATTTTATTTATTATATAATAATCTAATTGTTTTACTTTATTTACTTTATTTTTATTTTTATTTTTATTTGAAATGTTTTTTATTTTTATTAGTAATTTTTAATTTTTACTTTTCAAAAGATATCAATATTTTATAATTGTTTTGTTTTTTAACAACATCAAGTTTCTAGTCTATTATAATGAATTGTAATTTTTTTGGATTGAAACTATGTGCATTTTTATGAATCAACGTTTCGGATCAAACTCAATGATCCGTCATCAAAATATTATGCATGCAACCAGAAAGAAACGAAATTGGTAAAAATGCACACAATTTCAATAAAAATTTACAATTCATTATTTTGTTTTATTTTTACCTTAAAAAATATATAAAATATTATATATACTTTTTAATAATTTTATTTATAATTATTAATATATTCTAAAATTTTAATATCTCCATCAAATATTTTCTTTTAAAGTTATTTAAATTACACATCTAAAAATAATTATACTATTAATTTTTTTTTAATAATGATTAAAATTCATTTAAAACCAAATTATTTTAAGTTGCCAATGAAAACAATAATCCACTATAGTGAGGGCTGGCGTTAATATTTACTTTCCATGGTTTTACGAATTCAGTGGGGGACGGACGGGTAATAATAATTTATCACTATATACACCCTAAAAAAAATTATAAGGTAAAAATCTCCAGCATATTTTGTAGGGTAAAAATCGTCAGCAATTTTATGATACAGTTTTTGCAGTCCCATCAGAAGCTGCCGCCTATTATGGATGTTGCTTGATGCACGGCCATGTCAACCCCGAACACCGGTGCATTCCTGGGGCTGAATAGGGGAGAGGATCCTGAGTATGTTTCAATAGTTGTGATAATAGTTGTTTATATAATGTCCAATATTTTTTTATCAATATTGGACCAATAGTTGTGACTTTAAAGTTGTTAGTGTTGATGATAACTACCCATAATTAAACAAAATGCATTCCTTTGATCTAAAAAGCAACCAATCATGTGACTTCACATAAGCGCTTAATAAAACATGCTGTGAATTCACAAGTATTGGTCTCACTTTTTTTTTGGGCCTTTTGGACACCTTGACAAAAAGCATGCTGATGTGGCATCATATTTGATGATGTGGTCTTGAAACCTTAGTTATAAGAAGGGGACTTGCCAAGTAAGCTGCTGTAAGAAATTGGGAGTGATTTGAAATTTCCACGTAGGATAATTAGAAGCGCAAAATTAGGGTGCACAACTACTGAATCCTTTCCCCTAGTCAGTGCCCACAACATAACCTTTGCCACGGCCCCTCTCCCTTAATTAATGTCACATCAATCATGTTTTCCATTTTACGTTCATTTAGGGAAAACATGATTGATGTGAGATTAACTATTCTACGGCACAGTTTTTCGAACTTGTAAGGTGCAGATTCAATCCATCGAGCTAGTAGTGCATGTACGTTGTCCCGTCCAAAATTTTTTACAGGAAATTTGCTCAACTTTACTCTATTTTTCATAAAGAGGATCCGTACTTGGATAGGTAGTGTGTGATCCAGCGTGAAGAGTCAAGATTAGTGAGACAGCGAAGTGCCCCACTTTAACCTCCACGAGCATCTTGCGTTCACTTTATTATTAAGAGTGTAGCAAGGACGTCTTCACTAAACATAGCTGAACATTTCTGTCTGGGTACACTTGGATCTCCTTGGGCCGTGTGGAGACGGAAAAGATGGAAAAAAAGGTAGGCGAAATAATTGATGAAGAGTGTTGGGTTGTTCAAGTTGAATCAGGATTAGAGGGCGAAGAGAGATCAGATGAATCCCAGGATGGTCTTATTCATACCGTTCCAAAGTCTCTCTTAACCCAAAATCCTGAGTTCTATCATCCTCAAGTCATTTCCTTCGGTCCTTACCATTTTGAAACTAAAGATCCACAGAAAAATGACATGGAACGTCTTAAATCAGAAGTGGCAAGAAAGATGCACCATAAAATCATCAGTAAAGGTAGCTTAAGATCGGTGATGGAAAAGTTTATGGAGGAAGAGAAGCAGGGAAAAATAAGGGAAAGCTATGCTAAAAATTTTGAACTTAGCAGTAAAGCGTGCGCGTGGATGATAGTGAGGGATGCCTGCTTTGTTCTAGAAGTCCTCCACAGGTTCGGAAAAGATGAAGATGAAGAGAAAAGCGTGAAGGCTTCCATGGATAGTACTCTTAGCAGGAAACGACATCATCCTCTGTTGACAGAAATTGTGAAAGATATGCTCAAGACGGAAAATCAACTACCATTCTGGGCTTTGGAGGAAATCAGAAGTGATATTGTGGGATCAAATGATGATGAGCAGATTGAGTCGCCTGTGAGTGCAAATGATAATTTCTCGTCTGAATCGGCTGAGAAATTAAATGATGTCTGGTTTGAGTCGGCACTAAAAAATTTATCCCCCATTAAAGTAGCAAAAGGGCAGGATCGGGAATACAAAAGAGAATCTCATATCTTGCAATTGCTTCATGACTTCGTTATTGACAATCAAAAAACCACCTCCTCCGCTAAACAGAGAGGTAGATCTCGGATGCCCATCACTGCATTTTTAAGCATGGTTAAAAAAGTTTTTACTTCCAAGCTTCTATGCCCATGTTTATGTAGTCCTGAAATATGTGTAAAATGGCTATTTAGACTATTATATGTGATAATCCTTGTACTTTTGTCCCCAGTTTTTGTCATGTTTTTCATTTGGTATTGTATTAGGATCCACATATCCCCTATTGATGGGGAGACAGGAAAACATGTTCCAACTGTAGAGGAACTAAAAAGAGTGGGAGTGAAATTCAGGAAATTGAAGGGTGACGAAATAGGAATTAGTCACATTAGGTTCCATGAGAGTGACTCCAAACTGTATTTACCCAAGTTCAAAGTAGATAACAGAGCAGAAGTGATACTGAGAAACCTGATTGCCCTGGAAATCTGCTCCCAAGAAGAAGAGAAACCCATTACAAGATACGCCATTCTAATGAACGATCTGATTAACACCAGTGGGGACGTGGGTATTTTGAGACGAGAGGGCATCATCACCAGCAAGCTTGGAAGTGACGATGAGATTGCACAGCTTTGGAATTCTATGATAACATCCACAGAAATGCCCAGATACCGTTCTATTGACGATGCTGCCTCATCCATAAATGGATACCACAAAAAGTGGTGGAAAGTTCTATGGGCTCAATTTATCATGGTTCACTGTTCGAAGCCATGGTTGTTTCTCTCTCTTTTGGGAGGACTGATACTTTTAGGCTTTACACTTTTCCAAGTAATTTGCCTTTTTCAGTCGTGCCAAGTCAAATAGACACTTTGTATTTTTCTGCTACCGTCCAGATCATGTTTGAATAATCATTATGCTGTGAATAGTTATACTGCTAACTTATAGATGAATGAAGTTCAAGCGATTAACTTAGTTGTTAATGTTTATCTCACCTAAAACATAGGTTTATATCTGTATTAATGTACATTAAGTGATTTGGTTTTCTATGGGTTGTAAGATTATATTACACTTAAATTTTTTTAAATCTTAACAATGTTATTATATATTTAACATGTAAATATTTGAATGCGAAGAGATTATTAATAAAAAATAATAATAAATATAAAGAAAATAAAACTAATAAAATTATCTTATAATATTAATGAAATTAGTATTTTCATTAATTTTATTATAAGATTCATTTAAGAAGACATTAGAATGTGTATGAATGATTACCTTAGTTAACATGACATTAACATTCTCTACATTCATCTTTGTGAGGAGGCTCTTTTAAGCATGACACTTATTTTTGGAATAACTATAAAAATTATACTGTCACACCATTTATCCATCTTGTATTGTTTGTTCTTGTGCATAGGTGGTGGTTCTTTTAGCACATTAGCTATTTCTTACTTGGTCTTTTACTTGTACTTGTTAATAGTTTCAACATGGTGCTAGTCTTTTCCCATTCATTGACCTTGATTATATTCTATCTATATTAGATGGCTTGTTGAACATGATTACTATACTTTAGAATCTAATGTTTCTTTGACTCAAGTGAGCCTAGTTTTGCTTAAAGCTTGTGGAAGTTATTCAAGTGTAAGCCTAGACCAACTAGTCATGTTTGGGTCAGTGCAGAATCATGGGGTCTAAACTAGGCCCCTAAGTAGCAATGGAATTTTAGAAAAACAGAATTATAAACTTGACATAAAAATTTGAATAGGTTATTAACATAATTTGAAAAATATGTAAGAACAAAACTTGTAGAAAATTGAATGTAGTTTTTAGGTTATTGTCATTTTTTGGAAAAAATAAATCTATTTTGCGAAAATTTTAAATTTCAATGTTGTAGTACTCAATTTTCAAGAAAAAAAATAAAAAACAAGTGTATGCTTGACCATCTTAAGTACAATAATTTTTATTTATTTTTCCTTCTGAAACTCTCAATATATGTAGATGACACATGCTCGAATGTGCCGGATTTTTTTTTGTATTTTTTTTGCATATAAATAATTAGTTATGATTGTTTTTAGAACATTTCAAAATTATTAAAATGTGTTTGTATGACCACCATGGTAAAAATTTATGAAATTCATTTTTTTAAATCTTATAGTATGTGAAACATAGAATGTGACACATCTTTTAGATTCAAAAATTGTGAAATAGTTTGAAAGTTATAGAAGTTTTCCAATTAGCCTATCAAAAAATATTTTTGTTGTAATATATGTAGAAAATAAATAATAATTATTTATTAAATTCAAAATAAGACATGTCTTTTATTGGTGGAAAGCTAACAATTTTTTTTATAAACCCTTTTCGTTTCATCAAATTCGGATAAAAAACAGTTGTCAGCCACAAGGGTGAACTTCAAAAAACTAAGGAAATTTTGTAAACATGTTTCTTGAGTTGGCTTTCCAGGTTTGGCTATCCTGGACCAAATCCCGAGCCAAATCTTGAGCCTACTGATTTTGTAAAAAAAGATGAATATCCGTCTCAAACGGATATTTGTTACTTGTATTATTTATAATACATAATACATAATATATTAATATATACTAATATATTATATATTACATATTATGTATTATATATTATATTATATATTATTATATTATTTTATATATTATATTATTATATGATATACTATATAGTATATATTAAATATTATATGTTATATTAATATTATGTAACATATATTAATATATATATATATATTATATAATATATTTAATACATAGTATATATTATATACTACATTATCATATATATATATATATATATAGTGAGATAGAGGGAGGGAGAGACCAGAGAGAGACTTGAGAGGGATACAAAGAGAATGAGAAAGACCTGAGAGGGGGATGGAGAGTGAGGGAGACTAGAGAGAGAGAGAGAGAGAGAGAGAGAGAGAGTTATCTAGGTAGGGTGCCTAAGGGAAAGACCTAAGAGAGAGAGGGGTGTGACAAAAGGAGGAAGAGACCTGAAAGGGAGAGAGAGGGACTGAGAGAGAGTTCAGTGTTTAGGGTCAAAGGTATAGAGGGACTGACAGACCCAAGAGAGAGAGGATGGGAGAGAGACTTGAGAGAGAGGGGTGGGGGAGAGAGGGACTGAGGGAGAGATGTCTTAGGGTGGAAGGGATAGAAACAAGAGACCCGAGAGAGAGAGAGAGAGAGAGAGAGAGAGAGAGAGAGAGAGAGAATATGTGAGAGAATCTTGAGAGGGAGAGAAGAGGGAGAGAGACCAGAGAGACCAAATGGAATGACTCTAGATCCCCAAGAGAGAGAGAGGGGGGAGGGAGAAAGAGAGAGTAATACTTGAGAGGAATATGGAGAGAGAGAGAGAGAGGGAGTGGGAGATACCTAAGAGAGAGAGAGAGGGAGGGAGAAAGAGAGAAAGGTCTGAGGAGATGGAGAGTGGGAGAGAGGGAGAGAGAGAGAGGAGGGAGAGAGAGACTCAAGAGAGAGTGTTACAAGAATGAAAAGAGGAATGAAAGTGTTGTCATTGATGTCAACTAGTCAACAAGTTATCTACTAGTTGTTGACTCTATATGTTGAGGATATTGAGAAAATTGTATTAAAAGAAGGTTGTAGGTATTCAAGTGTTGAGGATGTTGATCCGATGTTTGTGATCTATGTTTTTTGTTTTGGTTGAGGTCTGGGAGAATTGTTGTTGGTCTGAATTTCTCTTTGATGAGGTCTTATGGCATGTGACTCTAGAGTTGTGCTGCCCTAGTTCTATTGAAGATGGTTTCGACATTTGGAGGTATCAAGCTTAATTGATCTATGTGTTTTACACTGGTTTCGCCGACTATGTGTCAAGCACTATCTTTGAAGTTGATGAAGTGTGTTGGATCTATTATGGGTCCTAGAGTGAAGCGTGTGTTTGGGTCGCCCTCATTCTAATTCCACCCTAGGATGTTTGGCATTGATCTAATTTAAATTTGAATATTGGATGGCCGACTTTGTATCTTTTCAAGGTTGGAGATAGTACATAAATATAGAATGTTCTAGCAATGAAAATTTTACATAAGAAAAGAAGGAAGATAAGTGAAAGATAAGATGTGACTTTGATGTTATTTTGAAAGTGTATGAGTTATGTGTGTCATTGATCAGTGTGAAGCTTAATGTTGAGTTTTTGGATGTAATGAGCAAAACGCGAACTCTATCATTCATGCAAGTTGATTAGTGATTGTGGTGGAATCCTTTGTTGCATTGGGATTGTTGTCTCTCTATAACAAGTCTTCTTTGTCTTCTTTGTATCTCTATGATAGTGAGCCCTTTGAGTTGTAGCCCTATGGACAGTGAGTCCTTATTTTAGACAATGAGTCCTTATTTCAGGCAGTGAGCCTTATCTTAGGTAGTGAGCCTTTTTGTAATCGGTTTTGATATTCTCTATAGTGTGAGTTAATCCTCATCGTGGTTTTTCCCTCATTGAGTTTTCCACATAAATCTGGTGTTATTATGTTTGTGCATTTTCATTTGATGGTTAATCACTTAATCAGTTTATACATGTTAGTTCCAGTAATTGAATTTAAGGTTATAATCTATGACAACTGATTCACCCCCCTCTCAGTTGTCCTATCCAACAATTGGTATCAGATCTTGGCTCCTTGGTGAAGAGCTTAACCGCTTGAGGAAGGTTTGAGATGGCTAGCAAAATGGTATTTGATTATCTGAGGTTTGATGGAACTAATTATGATATCTGGAAAGTATTGATGGAAGAATATCTGGAGTATTGCGGATGTGATAAAGAGAAAGTTTATAAGAATCCCTACACTCCTCCTACTAATGGTCTAAGTACACCTGAAGAAATTAGAGAGCATGAAGTGAATAAAGAGGAAAACTTCATCTTGAAGAATAGTTTGGTACATTATTAGTTGATTAAGGTTCAGAATTTGAAGGTAGCTAAGGAAGTTTAGGATGCTTTAAAAAGAGTGCACGATGGTGATGAAAGGGTAAAAGAGGAAAAAATACAGAATTTGGAAACACAATTTGATCTTATACATATGTTCGAAGATGAGAATGTTAAAGACTATGTACAAAGATTGGATGAGGTAGTGGTTGGAATGCGATCTCTTGGTGCTACTATAGATGAAACCAAAATTGTAAAGAATATTCTCAAAACTCTTCCTGATGATTACAGTGAAAAGATGAGTGTTATTGATCAAACTATAGATTATAACACTTGTACTAAGGATTTTTTGCTAGGATTTTTGACATCTTATGAGATGAGGAAGCTGAATCTAAGAAGTGGAGGCAAAATAGAGACCGCTTTTAAAGCTACAAAAATTGAAGATCTAAATGAAGAAAAATTTGATGAAATCGAGGCTAACTTTGTAAGAAGAATGAGAAAAGGATCCAGTAAGTATGAAGGTAAATTTCCCTTTAAGTTCTTTAGTTGTGGAGAAATTGGTCACTATGCTGCAAAGTGTTCGGAAAGAGCTAAAAAGAATAAACAAGGATATGTGAAAGAAAATAAAGGAAATAAGATTAAAACAAAGTTTACTATGTTAATGAGAATGCTAGTATTTTAGATGAAGATTCATAATATGAAGATCCAGATGAAAATGAATGCTTGTTCTTGGCGATTAAGGATGAACCTACTTCTACTAATTCAAAAAAACAATCAAAGGAAAGTCCTTCGGAGAAGGAGAAGGGGAAGGAGAAAAATGAAGGTACAATTATCTCTGCCCTACATGCTAAACATGAAAATAATTTTTGGGTAGTTGACAATAGTTTCTCACATCACATGATTGGTGAAAAGAGTAAGTTTGTGAAACTTGTGAAATATGATGGAGGTTTGGTTATGTTTGGAGATGATACTGGTGCTAAAATATGTGGGATAGGCTCAGTAAGTTTTAATGGCAAGCATCATACTGACAATGTTTACTATGTTAAGGGTTTAAGGAAAAATCTATTGAGCATTGGTCAAATGTGTAGAAAAGGATATGATCTTGTGTTTAAGGATGAGAAATGTGAGATCCGAAAAAGGATTTGAAACATTGATTGCTACAAGAAAGAAATATGAAGGGAATATTTATCAACTTAAAGGTGTTGATGGATGATGTTTTATGCTTCAGATAAATAACAGTTGGTTATGGCACAAGAGAATGTGTCACATGATTTTTGATAACTTGGCAAGGATCAGTACTGTCCAGACCATGATAGATCTACCGAGAATTACAAAGCCTATAAATGCTATATGTAGGAATTACCAATTCAGGAAGCAAACAAGAAATCATTACAAATCAAGAGAACAATCTACTACTGGATTACTGGATTTGGTTCATACAGATCTTTGCTGTCCCATGAGAGTCCGAAGTCTACTTGGTGAAAGGTACTTTATGCTTTTAATTGATGATTATCTAGATATACATGGGTTACATTTCTAAGAGAGAAATTAGATGCATTATATAGATTTAAGGCATTCAAGGCTATGGTTGAAAATGAATTGAATTTAAAGATAAAATGCTTAAGATTTGACAGAGGTGGAGAATTCACCTCCCATTAGTTCAATATGTTTTGTGAAGTGCATGGAATAAAGAGACAGTTATCTGCTCTGGGAACCCCTCAACAAAATGGAATTGTTGAAAGGAAAAATAGAACAGTTCAAGAAGCTATTAGGTCAATGATCACTGAAGCTAGATTACTAGAAATAAATTATTCACACTACTATATATGTATTCAATCAAGTTCAGGCAAGAACAAACAGTATAAAGACTCCCTATGAGCCATGACACAGAAAAATTCCTACAGTCAAATATTTCGAGGTATTCAGAAGCAAATGCTATATCAGAAGAGATGAGGAAACTTTGGGAAAGTTTGATGCAAGAAGTGATGAAGGAATATTTCTTGGATACTCTACTAAAAGCAAGGAATACAAATGTTTCAACAAAATATTGAGGAAGATTGTAGAAAGCTTGAATGCGAAGTAACAATAAAGAATTCTATTGATATTGATGGATATGTGTCTGAAAAACATGACTATACATGAATAGAATAAATTATGGAAGAGCAAGATAAAATTGAGTAGAAAAAGCATAATGAACATAATGAAAGAGAAGAAGATGCTCTGGTGATGTCCCCTAAGACATAGAAATATGTATAGAGGAATCATTCAGAAAGTCAGATTATTGGAGACAATACATAAGGTGTGTTAACTAGAAGCAAAGCTACTGCTAAAGTAAATTTGTACTTATTCTCTACGATTTTTCCAAAGTCAGTAAATGAAGCCTGTCAGGATGAACATTGGAAGGATGCAATGAAATAACTTTTGCAGATTGAGAAGAATCAAACTTGGGAATTGGTCCCAAGACCGACAGACAAAAATATCATTGGATCAAAATGGGTATTTAGAAATAAGCTAAATGAGAACAGG
Organism: Sequoia sempervirens; assembly: GCA_007258455.2. Taxonomy (NCBI): domain Eukaryota; kingdom Viridiplantae; phylum Streptophyta; class Pinopsida; order Cupressales; family Cupressaceae; genus Sequoia; species Sequoia sempervirens. The sequence goes on from VDFB02281492.1 coordinate 597,225,473, forward strand.
AAAGTAGTCATAAACAAAGCAAGGCTTGTGTATAAAGACTACTCACAAGTGGAAGGTATAGATTTTCAGGAGAATTTTTCCCCAGTAGAAGGAATGGAAGCTATAAGGATGTTCTTGGAATTACTTGCTTATAAAGATTTCAAAGTCTATCAGATGAATGTTAAGTTACCATTTCAAAGTCTATCAGATGAATGGTGAACTAGATGAAGAGGTCTACATAGAACAACCGAAAGGATTTCAGTTAACAGATCAATCAGATATGGTGTGCAGATTGAAGAAAAATTTATATGGATTGAAGCAAGCTCCTAGAGATTGGTATGCAAGGTTAGATAAGTATTTAAGTCAACAAGGATTTAACAAAGGTACAATAGATAGTAATTTATATTTCAAGATTGAAAATGAAAAAATCTTGATTGTAGTCATATATGTTGATGATATTATCTTTGGAGGAAATGAAAAGATTTGTAAGATGTTTGCGGAAGAGATGCAGAAAGAATTTGAAATGTCTATGTTTGACGAGATGAATTTATTTCTTGGGCTATAGATTAGTCAAATAGAGAAATGAATTTTCATTTCACAATTGAAGTATGTGAGAGAGATGTTGAGAAAATTTGGGATAGACGGTTCCAAACCAGTAAGTACTCCTATGGTGAGTGGTTGCAAGTTAGGAAAAGATGATGATTTACCTAAGGCTGATAAGAGCAAGTATAGATCTATGATTGGTGGACTACTGTATTTGACTGCTACTAGACCAAATATTATGCATGCAATTTGTCTTGTAGCTAGATTTCAAGAAGATCCAAAGGAAACACATGTTACTACAGTTAAAAGAATATTTAAATATTTGAATGGCACTCCAGATTATGGATTATGGTATCCTAAATATATTGATTTTACACTTAATGCTTATACAAATGTAGATTGGGCCAAAAGTATAGATGACAAAAAGAGTACAAGTGGTGGTGCATTCTTTCTTGGATGTAGAATGGTGGCATAGTTGACTAAGAAGCAAGATTCAGTCTCTTTTTCTACTGCTGAAGCTGAGTTAATTGTTGCTGCATCTTGTTGTACACAAATTTTATGGATGAAACGGACATTGAAGGATATCACAATGCTACATGATGATCCTATTTCTATCTTCTGTGATAACACAAGTGCAACTAACATTTTGAAAAATTCTTTGATGCACTCGAGAACGAAGCATATATCTATCAGGTATCATTTCTTAAGAGAGAAGGTCATGAAGAATGAAGTCAAGCTTGAGTATGTTCCAACAAAGGATCAGATTGCGGATATATTTACAAAGGCTCTCCCTAAAGATACTTTTGAGTCTCTGGGATAAGCTAGGGGTTATTTCCCCTCCTTTTACAAAATAAGATGCATTTGGAGATGCATCGATCTAGTGGATTCTTGATTTTATATTTTTGGACCGATGTTTTTGGTGGCTACCCCTCAAGTGGAGCAGACAATTTTTTTTTAAGTGTTGTCATTACGAGTATTTTGTTTTCATGCCAAAGGAAGTTTCAATGAACATATATTTTTCCTTTTTCATTGATGTCAAAGGTGGAGAGAGATCATGTGAAAAAGGAAGAGAGAGAGCATGAAAAAAGAAAGAAAGAGAGAGAGAATGTGAAAAGGAAAAGAAAACTAACAAGAGAAAGTAGGTAATGAGGAAGATGATCCTCTAAGAGAGAGAAGCAAAATAAAAAATCTTGAGAAGTATTTTCAGAGCTGGTATGGTGTCTTTGATGGTTTTTCTCATCATTTGTTTCCATTAATGACAAAGGGGGAGATTGTTGCAAGAATAGAAAGAAGAATGAAATTGTTGTCATTGATGTCAACTGGTCAACTGGTTATCTACTAGTTGTGGACTGTATATGTTGAGGATATTGAGAAAATTGTATTAAAAGAAGGTTGCAGGTATTCAGTTGTTGAGGATGTTGATCTGGTGCTTGTGAACTATGTTTCACGTGTTTTGGTTGAGATCCGGGAGAATTTTTGTTGGTCTGAATTTCTCTTTGATGAAGTCTTATGGTGTGTGATTCTAGAGTTGTGTTTCCTTGGTTCTATTGAAGATGGTTTCAACATTTGGAAGTATCAAGCTTAATTGATCTATGTGTTTTACATTGGTTTGGATGACCATGTGTCAAGCACTATCTTCGAAGTTGATGAAGCGTGTTGGACCTATTATGGGTCCCAATGAATCATGTGTTTGGGTTGCCCTCATTCTAATTCCACCCTAGGATGTTTGGCGTTGACCTAATTTGAATTTGAAGATTGGATGGTTGACTTTATCTTTTCAAGGTTGGAGATAGTATACATACAAAATGTGCTAGCAATGAAAATTGTACATAAGAAAAGAAGGAAGATAAGTGAAAGAGCATACACAAATTTGACGCTATTCTAAAAGTGTGTGAGTTATGTGTGTGGTTGATCAATGCAAAGCTTAATGCTGAGTTTTTGGATGTAGTGGGCAGACGAAAAAATCTATCATTCATGCAAGTTGATCAGTGATTGTGGTTGAATCCTTTGTTGCATTGGGATTGTTGTCTCTCTGTAACAAGTCTTTTTTGTCTTCTTTGTATCTTTGTGGCAATGATCCCTCCGAGTTGTAGCCCTGTGGACAGTGAGTCCTTATTTTAGACAATGAGTCTTTATTTTAGGTAGTGAGCCTTATCTCAGGTAATGAGCCTTTTTGTAATTGATTTTGATATTCTCTATAGTGTTAGTTAATTATCACCATGGTTTTTCCCTCATTGGTTTTTCCACATAAATCTGGTGTTATTGTGTTTGTGCATTTGCATTTGATGGTTAATCACTTAATCATTTTATGTGTTAGTTTTGATAATTGAATTTAAGGTTATAATCTATGACAACTTATTCAACCCCCCTCTCAGTTGTCTTATCTAACAAAGAGAGGGATAGGAGTAGGAGAGACTTGAGAGAGAGGAAGGGAGAGAGGGAGTGGGAGAGACCTGAGAAAGAGAGAGAAGGATAGAGGGAGTGAGAGTTACTTGCGAGAGAGAGAGGGAGTGGGAGACCTAGTAGTGCTAGAGCTAGAAAAGGAGAGAGTATAAGATATATAATATATAGTTGTAGTGTATAAAAATGTAGCCCTTTACATTTTCACACTTGTTTGGGACCTCCCTGCTAAAATTGGGCTTCTTTATGCCTTATTTGGTCTTATTTTACATCCACAAGCCTTAATTAATGCATCTTTCCAAGGATGATCCCGACATATATCAAATGAAAAATTAGAATTTCATAATTTTGGATTGTATGACCCAAATTTAGTGATCATCCACATGCATACATCATCATCATAAAACTGCATAGAAAATACACAAAAAGAAATGCATCCACATCATTTGCATCCATAACATTTGCATCACACATCATTCATTCCATAGCATATCATGAAAAGATAATGAAAAAGAACACAATATTGCATCCATATCATATCATGATCATTGCATATCATATAGACATAAGTAAAGTGTATCCATACATCATCAAATATAAGCATCTCATATCATATGCATGCATAAGCATGAAATAAAGTGAACACATCACCACATAAATCATTTGTATCCATATCATATATATATCAAAAATGAATGTCATGGAAAAAAGTATGGATTAGTGTATGTATAACAATCAAAAGTACAATATCCAAAAGGCTATCAAAAAGGATCCCATGAATGTATATCTATGATAAAGAAGGGGGCGAAAAAATAAAAAAGTGTTTGTACATAAAAAAACTAGCCCTAATGGTTGCTACCCTCTCCAGCCTGCCTCTTAGGTTGATCCTCTGCTTGTAGTCGTGCATCATTCCACTACAAATAATCAGGCTATCTCAGTGTTGTTGGTACATCATGATGATAATGGTGTCTATAATATACAGCCTCTGTGACTGCCTCCCGATATAACCTCACTGAAATTTTTTGACCATGAGTAGCCACCATCATAGCCTCAATTTGCTGGCATCGGGCAACCTCCTAGTCTCTCTCTCCACTCACAGCCTGTACCCGCTGTAACACCTGATCTCTCTCAGTCGTGAGGGAAACCACCTACTGTCATGCTTGGTCTCACTCAACAGTAATACCCAAAATCTATTGGAGGGCCTGATCCCGCTCACCATTCAATGTCTTCACTTGTTGTAGCTATTGAATCTCTGCATCTCTAGCATCTAGTGATGGTGGTGGTGGTGGTGCTTGCTAGTATGGTCCATGTTGTACCACTAGAGGTTGTTGAGGAGGTTTTTGTACAATTGGAAGAGCCCTCATAACTTGACCCTTCCTGGCTACCCTATCCTCTGCCTCTAGCTCCCCTACCTTTGGATCTCCCTCGGTGAGGAGCACGCATTGGATCTATCAGCTATCAGGGAGGAACAAACCAAGCATCGTCTGTAGGCCTATTTTGTGCTACTATTCGTCCCTGATCATAAGCCCAAGGTTGAGCCACCAATTATCTAAATCTCTCAAAGGAACTCAAATAGTCAGTCCCCATGTGGGAATCTCTCTGGTTGACCTCGCAAAAATGGCTCTATAACCATCATTTGGCCTACTGAATCTCTCTAAACTGCCAAGCCACCCTATCTGGTAAAAACCACTCAATGATGGTGTGCTCGTGGCCCTGCATATATCGATTCTATCTAGAAAAATGTAGTTGTTGAATATCATTAAACCATGGTGGCATCTGAAGCCACAAGTGCCAACGAAAAACTATCATATATCATCAATCACTCGTCGCCAATATAGGAGCCCAATTTTTTCTGGTGTGCCTCAGGGTAATGGTACCTCTGTATCTCCAAATGATGAGATCATCTGGCTCCATGTATGCCATCTAAACAATAGGTCGAAGCGCGACAATGTGCTCCCACACCCAAATGTGTAGCAAAGTCACCCTTGCACCAATGGCTCTCCCATCACAGTACACAAAATTATGCAAATCATTATATAGGGAGGCCAACATCATGGGCCCCCATGCAAAGAGTGTCCTCCTGTACAACATGTAATGCCACACCAAGTCCCATCTTGGGCTGAATCCTTTGCTATGTCTATCTGAGGCAACCAAACCTAGAATAATGGATGCAATGGTCAACCTGAAGGTCAGAACGTGACCTCTGTATGACTCAAGGTTGATATGTGATATAGACAAAACAATATGCTCCATCTCCATAACCTTGAGGTAGGCATCAAATCCAACATCAACATCATAGATCACACGGTCTCCATGAATCGACAAGCGAAGGATCCACCAAACATCCTCCAAGGTCACCGTCACCTCGCTTGTTGAAAGATGGAACGACGATGTCTCACTATTCCATCTCTCTAGCCAAGCAATCATCATGGAAAGATGTGTCTAGATCATGGGTGCATACACGACATACCAGAGGCCAATCTCTCCTAGGTGCTCTTGGTGCAACTCTGACAAATCACCAAGTCTCGCCAACATGGTGGACCTGTGCTCCCGCAACATCATCGGTGGAATGACCTCTTACATCCAGGAAGTGCACGGCATGAGGAAATCAAGGAAATTTGACTCAATTTGAAATTTATAGCTCAAAAATCATAAATGTGTTGTTGTTTTCAATAGCATCACTATATTCAAATTTCAAATTGTGACAACCAAAGCATTTAAATTTACAAATCACAATATACATCACCAAACATACGTGCATCACATTTTAATCTTTAGCAACCCTAACCCTAATTTCTAAATCAGCAAGTGTGTCACTATATAAGCTTGCGCTGCAATTTAAAATTAGGAACCCTAAGTTTAAATTGCAAATAGTGTCGCCATATAAATATGAGTTGCTATAATTCATTTCAGCATCGTTGATTTCAATTTGGGCATCGCTATATAGCGACGCCGCCAAAGATCAAATTTCAAAGCATAATAAATGCATCAAATAGTCAAATTTCAAATCAAGTTTGGAGTTAGATACCGTTGGTCCTATGCCTAAAAGTTGTTGAACTCTCAAACTCAGTCAAAAATGTGCCTAGGAAGCTCTCGATGTGCCATTTTGTCGGAGGGTCAGAGCTCAAAATAGCAAAATCTCTTAAGTGTGAATGCACAAATGAATTGAAAGTGACCCTTCTTGGCTTATTTAAGCTAGAAAATTAGGGTTTGCTTCCTTAATTTAACATTCAAACTAGGGTTTATCATCATTTTCACCAATTTTGCCAATTTGGACCTTATTATGCATTGTTTTTTGTGTTTTTGGCATAATTCTTGCATCCCATAACCTTTTTGGACCCTTGGGGCAGCTTTTCACCTTTGTCAAGAAATCAACCCAAAATTCAGAATTTTCGCCCGATTTTTTGAGGGGCCAAGGAATCAGTTTTATCCTTTCGCTAGGGGCATCTAAAAAATTAATTTTTTTTTTATATTTTGATTTAAGCAGTTGTTTTAATCCAAAGAGCATTATTCTTTGAACTGAAGCAGTAGGTACCTCACTTCAAAGAGGGGCAAAATGTAGACACTGAAAAATGTCCTAAATGATATCATACACTCGAAATAGGTTTACTAACATCATTTCTTCTTTGGACCATCCTCTTTTCGCTTAATTAATTAAATTAGCCTAGATATTTAGTTAATTGCATCATTTTCATCTATTAGCCTAGTTAATTTAATCGAGTTAATTCATCCCCTTAACGCTAACATAATTTCATCCTATTATATTAAATAAATTAAAATATTTAATTTAATCACTTAAGTCATATTATTTAATTAAATAACCTTATGTTATTTAATTAAATATCATATCACCTTTCCCCATTCTTTAAATCAATTAATTTAATGAATATTACCTTTAATTAGATTCAAATCCGTTAATTGCATGATTAAACCTTGTTTAATTAGCAATTAAACTAACTTTCCTCTAAGAAAAGGGAATATGTTGGCAAAACAAGGACACACAACTAAGAGGGGGGGTGAATCAGTTGTAACAAAAACTAAAACTCTTCTTATTAATCTTAACTTAATATCAGATTTGATGAATAAGCAATTAACCATAAACAATCAACACATCAGAGAGACAAAGAACACAAATATTTTTTGCGTGAAAACTCTATTAGGGAAAAAACCATGGTGGATGTTAGTCCACAAGATTATACTCTGCTAGAAGTATAAAAGAAATAATAAGGGGAATGCACATGCATTCATGCACACTGCCTATAGTTCATTGCTCAATTACAAAAGAGGACTCACTATCCAACAATAGGGTTTGGATTAAAACCATCCAAGATTTGTGAACTGAGAAAATAACTTCTTCACAAGCCTGATTATAGTTTCAATTAAGCTTAACACTTCTTCATACTTCGCACGTTCTTCTTCACACTCTGCTCAACAATCAAATGATATTTGTACATACACACATTAGAGCACATGAAGCATCATCTTCAACAATGAACTAATTGTCCTTATATATTTGCTAGATGAAATTTCATCACCACTTTGTCGGCCAAAGAAATAAAATATATTTGTAATGTCAGCCCAAATTTACAAATAAATTTTTAATACATATCCATCAAGGTTAGCCACAACATAGTGGAGACCCAAATTAATATCTCCAACACAATAATACTTTGATTGATTACACCTCGAAGATCCACAACATGCTACCAACATGTTGACTAGGAACAAGAAAAACCGAACATGCGCACAAAGATCGTCAACCACGAACTCTCCGAATAATGTGGACATACCACAAAGATAGAGAATGATCTAGAGACACCATATAACTCCAAGAAACAATAGAGAATCATCTACAACAACTGAGAAAATAAGAATTACACAAACTTCATTCAGGAACACTGACAGAGACCAGCAATACACTATCAGACCACATCATACTCAAAACTTCACGGGGACCTCTGAAACTTCCAGTAGATGATTTAGAAACATTCAAAATTAGACCCTTAAATCCACATCACCTAATCTTCAACATTTAGAACACAACTGCTTCTTGACCTGCACAGTTCCACTAGGAACTTGGAATACTTTCTTTTACAATTTTCTCAATATCCTCAACATATGCAGTCTTGAATGCACCAAATGCTAATAGTGTTGAAATCAATGACAACCACATATTAGCAACCATATCCACAACATCTGACAATCTCCCCCTTTGGCATTGATGGCAACACATGATGTGAAAAATATCATCAACCCAACACACTGACTTCTTCTATACTTCTCCTCTCAACTGAACTTTTCTTCACAAGAATTTTTCAAGAATTTTTCACAATGCACTTCTCCCGAGCCTTTGACATCAATGGAAAAGGTAGCTATGACCTTTCTAAACACATGCTCTAAACCACATATCTACATGTCTGACTACTCCCCCTGAGTAGCAGCCATGAAAACATCAATCCAGATTAGAATATAGCAATGAAGCTCTCAAATTGATGCAAATAAATGCATCTTTATTTTTTATTAGGAGGGGTGATTACCCCTATCATCCCTCTAACATACTCAAAAGTATCCTTCGGCAATGACTTAGTAAATATATCTACAATATGTTCTTTGGTAGACACATATTCCAGTCTGAATTCTTTCTCATTCACTTTTCCCTTAAGAAATGAAACTTAATTGAAATATGTTTAGTCTTAGAGTGTAGTATTGGATTCCTTGAGATGTTTATTGCACTTGAGTTGTCATAGTATATAGCAATAGGCTCTTCATATATCACTCTGATATCTCTCAACATCTGTTTCATCCATATCACTTGAGTACAATTATTTGCAACAACAATGTATTATGCTTCAGTAGTGGATAGAGAAATAGAATTCTTCTTTTTGCTCAACCAAGATATCAACTTCTTCCCTAGGAAGAAAGCACCACCACTAGTACTTTTCCTATCATCTACATCACCATCCCAATCCACATCAGTGTATGCACACAAAGTGAGATCATCATCCTTTGGATACCAAAGTCCAAAGTCAGTTGTTCCTTTAAGATATTTGAAATTTTTTTTGACAACAATCACATGTGATTCCTTTTGATTAGCTTGAAATGTAGCAACCATACATACAACATTCATAATATCTGGTCTAGTTTGCGTCAAGTAGAGAAATCCACCAATCATTGATTTGTACCAAGTTTGATTTTCCTTTGGAGAATCATCATTCTGTGATAGCTTACATCCGGTCACCATGGGAGTACCAACAGGTTTGGATTCATCCATTCCAAACTTCTTTAGTAGCTCTTTCACATATTTGGACTGAGATATGAAAATCCCTTGGTCTAATTGTGTAACTTGTAATCCCAGAAAGAACTTCATTTCACCAATCATGCTCATCTCAAATTCACTCTTCATTTCATTAGCAAACTCCATACATAGATTATCATTTCCTCCAAAAATGATATCATCAACAAAAACTTCTATAATCAATTACTTATCATGATCTAACTTGAAGTATAAGTTGCTATCAGCAGTACCTTTTGTGAATCCAAGCTTCAGTAGATATTTTTCCAATCTAGCGTACCAAGCTTTGGGGGCTTACTTAAGTCCATACAAAGCTTTCTTCAATCTGCAAACCATATATCCTTTATCTCTTAATTGGAATCCATCTGGTTGTTCAATGTACACCTCTTCTTCTAGTTCTCCATTCAGAAATGCAGACTTCACATCCATTTGATAGACTTCATAATTTTTTGTATGTAGCATAAGCAAGAAATAATCTCACAACTTCAATTCTAGCTATAGGGGAAAAGGTTTCTTCAAAATCAATACCTTCCATTTGAGAATAGCCTTTACATACTAGTCTTGCTTTATTTTGGACCACTTCACCTTCTTCATTCAACTTGTTTCTGAATACCCATTTGGTACCAATCACATTCTTGTCTTTAGGCCTAGGAACTAGTATCCATGTGTCATTATTTTCAGTCCGTGTTAGCTCTTCCTTCATAGCTTCCAACCAATGTTCATCTTGATAGGCTTCAATGACATTCTTAGGTTCAATCTTGGATATCAGACAATATTCTTTAGCAATTTTTCTTCTAGTTTGCACTCCTTTACTCTTATCTCATGATTTGACTTTCAAAATGATTCAACTTTACATACCTTGGAGTTTTGGGACTTACTTGGAATTTTGATTCTTCAAATATTTCTTCTACAATTCCACTTGTTTGTGCCTCTGTACTTGTATGAGCTTCCTGACTGACTTGATTTACCAGAAAAAATTGAGGTTGCTTCCTCAAAACATATGGAATAATCTAAAGTAGATTCGGTGTCTGAGTGTTCTTCCCCTAGCTTGTAATGTCTTCATCTGAATCATAATTGCAATGTCTGGATGATTTGATAGAGTCCTCATCAACTCTGACATTTGCACTTTCAACCATCTTTCTTAGTCCTTTATTATAGCACCGATATGCCTTGCTCTTAGTAGAGTAACCTAGGAAAATCCCTTCATCGCTTCTAGCATCAAATTTTCCTATATCATCATCTCTCTTGATATAACACCTACTTTCAAAGATCTTAAAATAGTTAACAGTAGGCTTGTGACCAAACCATAACTCATAAGGGGTCTTACTAGAATTTCCATTCACATTTAATCAATTCAAGGTATACATAGCAGTACTTACAGCTTCACTCCAATACATCTAAGACACATTTCCTTCCATCATCATGGTTATGGGAGTATCCAAAATTGTTCTATTCTTTCTTTTTGTAACTCCATTCTATTGAGGGGTTCGGGGAGCAGATAGTTGTCTTTTAATTCCATGTTCTTCACAATAAGAGTTGAATTCCTTAGAAATGAACTCACCACCTCTATCAGATCTTAGGCATTTTATTTTCAGACCTTTCTCATTTTCTGCCATAACCTTGAAGCATTTGAATTTCTCTAGAGCTTCACATTTTTCTCTTAAAAAGGAAACCCAAATCATTCTAGAGTAATCATCAATAACTAGCATAAAATACCTTTCTCCATGAATGCTTTTGACTCTTGAAGGACCACAAAGGTCAGTATGTAGCAGTTCCAACAAATTATTTGAATGAAAATGTTTGCTATGGAAGGAGACTCTAGTTTGTTTACCCACCTAAAATTCCTTGTAGATTATATTAGCAGGCTTCACTAATCTACATAGATCTCTTACTGCTTGGGAAAAACTTATCTTGATAATGTTGCCAAAATTTACATGACACAATCTCCTATGCCACAACCAGCTTTCATCTATTTGAGCAATCAAACAACTTCCACTAGCAGTATTCAAATGAAAAATGTTACCTTGTGTTTTTTTTCCTATTGCAATTAGGTTTCTGGAACTCCCACATATCTTGCATCTTCTATCTTTGAACTATATATCATATCCCTTTTGAACCATCTATCCAAAACTCAAAAAATTGTGCTTTATACCTTCAACATAGAGGACATCATCAATGTTGTCCTTACCACCAAGACAAATGGATCCTCTGCCACGGATCACACCAGTATTGTTATCTCCAAATCTTACAACTCCACCATCATAGTGTTCCAGACTCACAAATTTTCTTTTGTCACTAGTCATGTGATGTGAGCATCCACTATCAATGACCCACTCATCTTTTTCTTCAACTTGAGTTGCAAGAGCTTTTTCATCTTTAGTAGATTCAGTAGCCATAGGATTATTTCAATGGTAGCAATGAAAGACCAATCATCTTCGTTTTCATTATCTTTATCAGATTCTTCATCAGTCATTGCTTCTTCAGCAAAGTAGCATCTCTTCGGGAATCTATAATTCTTAGGTTTAGATATAGGAACTCTTTCAGGAAATCTTGATGCAAAATGACCTATTTTACTACATGAAAAACATTTAATAGGAAATACATCTTCATACTTACCTTTTCCTCCCCCTTCTTGCTTTGCAATCAATGCTTCCAATTCTTCTACTTCTCTTTCTTTATCTTTGAGCTGTTTCATTTCTTCATCATACTTGAATACCTTCCTAGAACTCTCTCCTAGACTATATCTTTGTCTGTTGCTTCCAGAAATAGAAGCCTTAAATGCAGATTCAGTCTTTGGTGTGGATTCACCAAACTCACTTATCTCAAAAGTAGCAAGTTTCCCAATCAACGTATCTCTGGTCAACTTGTTTACTGATTTGAACTCTTCAATAGCATGAACTTTCATTTTGTAGAAGGGAGGAAAGGATCTGAGTACTTAAGCCACAATTTCATCCTCATCCACATAACCACCAACACATGTAATACCCATCACTATCTCATTTACTCTGTGCATAAAAGAGGTGATATTTTCATCTTCACCCATCTTCAAATTCTAATACTTTCCTTTCAAGATTTGTAGCTTAGCCATCTTCACCTATGCATATCGTTTATAAAAATTTTCCATTTTCGTCCACATTTCATGAGTTGTATTCAAACCTACCACATTAGCCATCCCTGAATCTGTCAAGGCACTCACCAAAGCTTCAATAGCCCTGATATTGCTTTCAACATCTTTGATCTCATCAGCAGTAGAGGGACCATTCTGAGGAATGACACATTGATTTTTAATAATCTTCCAGATAGCATCACCAATACGCATTAAGTGACATTGCATCCTAACTTTCCATAGTGAATAGTTAGAGCCATCAAATCTAGGACTATCCTTCTTGAATGTTGTTGCCATCTCAGATCACCTCAAGTTATTAGACTTTCTTTAGAGGAACCTGCTCTGATACCAATTGTTGGAAAAACAAGGACACACAACTGAGAGGGGGGGTGAATTAGTTGTAATAGAAACTAAAACTCTTCTTATTAATCTTAACTTAATCTTAGATCTGATGAGTAAGCAATTAACCATAAACAATCAACACATTAGAGAGACAAAGAACACAAATATTTTTTGCGTGGAAACCCTTTTAGGTAAAAAACCATGATGGATGTTAGTCCACAAGATTATACTCTGCTAGAAGTATAAAAATAATAATAAGGGGAATGCACATGCATTCAGGCACATTGCCTAGAGCTCACTGCTCAATTACAAAAGAGGACTCACTGTCCAACAATAGGATTTGAATTAAAACCATCCAAGATTTGTGAACTGAGAAAATAGCTTCTTCACAAGCTTGATTAAAATTCCAATTAAGCTCAACACTTCTTCACACTTCGCACATTCTTCTTCACACTTTGCTGAGCAATCGAATGATATTTTCACATACGCACATAGGAGCACACGAAGCATCATCTTCAACAATGAACACTATCACAAACTTCATTCACAAACTTCATTCAAGAACACTGATAGAGACCAGCAACACACTATCAGACCACATCATACTCAAAACTTCACGCGGACCTCTAAAAATTCTGGTAGATGATCTAGAAATATTCAACATTAGACCCTTAAATCCACATCAGCTAATCTTCAACTTTCAGAACATAACACCTTCTTGACCTGCACAGTTCCACTAGGAACTAGGAATACTTTCTTTTATAATTTTCTCAATATCCTCGACATATATAGTCTTCAATGCACCAAATGCTAATAGTATTGACATCAATGACAACCACATATTAGCAACCATATCCACAACATCCAACATAATATTCCCATGGAATATTCCTTATCTCCCTTTTTTGCACAATTAAAGTTTTTTTTTAATTTGGAAAATTCCTTTTTCCTCACCCAAATGAATATTTTTATTCCTCTATCATTTGAAAAAGGGATATTTTCACTTGGCTTCTTAAGCAAGTTTTAACCTTTAACCTTTTGAACAAGTCACCTTTGACCTATGTGAGCAAGTCAAAAGTGTGTTTGTTTGAGGCAAGTGTGAATCCTTGATTAAATCCCATCATGCATTTTCATTTGTTGATGAGAATTCATGATCTATGCCTCTCATCTCCTTCATCTTGGATTGTTGATTAATATTTTCAATCTCAATCCTTCATTTCTCATTTGCTTTCCTATAAATAGGTCACTATTTGGAGACAAATGGATCCATTATTCAATTGCAAACTTATGCTATTGAACTTAGTTGCATCCATACTCATATTTCACACATTTTTAGTTTGTTTTAGATAATTTTAATTGCATAATAGCTTAGATCATCCATTAATGGATTCCATGCATCCATATTAGTTTGTATATAAATTAGGGTTTTCATCTTTTAGCTTAGAATTAGCTTTGATTAGCTTAGCAATAGCATAATCAATTCATTTGTAGCATAAAATCATGGTAACTTAGCTTGCATCATGTTCATTTTTAACATAATCTAGGTTTTCATACATCAATCACAATGGTTTCATCGATTCTCTTCCATAGAATCGTCTGAAACAGACTCACTAATCACGGGATTGGGAAAGGGTCGCCGTTTCACATCAACACAACACTAATTCCAAAATGGGATAAGTTTCAAATGAGTTGGACTAGGAATTTAATTGTTTTCTTGTAGTTTGTAACCTTTAGTTTCAATTAAATGTTTAGTTTAATTTTCCACTTTGAATGATCTTGTTTGGTAGATGCAGGTTTATTTAAGTAAATTATGCTTCAATTCATCATGGACTAAGCGTAATCAATCCAAACGAACAATGCTCGTCTCACAAGGAGAAATGGTTTTGCTTTACATTTCTCTATAGTTTGGTTTCTGGTCTTGTGGATCTGGAAGTCTACTTATATTGCTAGTATCTATCTTCAGTATGAGTTGTTATGTTTTGGTGATCCATAAGGTTGGGTTTAGGTGTTGCAGTGTGTGGAAGGTTAGCTGGTTGTATATAATGGATATGTTCTTTTGGTGTATGGGTGTGTGCAGGATCATGATGGGCCAAAAAGTGGCGATATGATGGGTATGTGGCTAACGAATTTTTTTTACAAAAAAATGATGAAACAAAAAGGGTTTCTAAAGGAGATTCTCAGATTTCTACCAATATAAATTATGCTTTACTTTGAATTTAATAAATAATTATTATTCATTTTCTATTTGAATTACGACTAAATTCCTAATTGATAGTTTGATTGAAAAACATTTATAGCTTTCAAACGGTATCACATTTTTTGAATCCAAAAAATGTGTCACATTCTATGCTCCGCATACTATAGGATTAAAAAAAAAAAAATCATGAATTTTTGACCAAGTTAAGGTGGTCAAACATATGTGTTTTTATATTTTTTAAAAGTTGTAATAAAAAAATCATAATTAATTTTTTACTTGGAAAAAAATTACAAAAATGTATGCATCACATTGGGACATGAGTCCTCTACTTATATATAAAATATTATAAAAAAATATTATCATTTTATTGTGGTTAGGGTGGTTAGACAGACACCTACTTATGTTTTCCTTGAAATTTAAGTACTATTGCATTGAAATTTTAAATTTTCACCAAATAGATTTTTTTTTAAGCCTAGTAGTTTAGAAACTACATTCAATTTGCTACAGATTCTATTCTTACATATTTTTGAAATAATATAGATAAATTATTCAATCTTTTACATCAAGTTGCCTAACTCTGATTTTTTTGAATTTTTCGCCACTTAAGGGCCTATTTTTCCATGACAATCCTACACATACCCGTATGAAGTTACAGTGAAAGATTTGTTAGATTTTAGGGTGTTTATGGAATATTCCATATTGTGTTAAAGTGATGTGTGTGGTCTGCGAGTCATTTTTGGATCAAAGGAAGTGTGTACTTAATTGTTTAATGGTGTTAACATAGGTTTGGTCAACCTTGGGTTTTTACACTAATTTTGGATATGATTTAGTGTTTGTGAAAGCAGGACATGGCATGTATGTATGTATTTAGGTATGAGTTAAGGTTTGGTGCAGTGCATCTTCATTCCTTTCTACCTGAGGAATGCTTTTGTGTCGACCTAATTTGAATTTTGCACATTTGAGGTGCATAGCCAACCTTGTAGATTTCTTTCAAGGTTGAGGATGGTCTATATGTATGATGATTTGATGGAGAAAATATGAGATATGTGTGTGATGTGAAGGGTTGAGATGTGAAGTGGGAAATTGTGAAATGTAGTGTGAGCTTTAATGCCTAAGACTACTGGAAGCAGTCAACAAAAGGTGTCTACATTCTATAGAGAGTGTGAATGTTCTGGTGAGGTAGTGGTGGAATATTTTTGTTTCTCTAAGATGGATTTCTCTTCAAGTAATAATCTTCTTTCTTCTTCTTTCTAATCTAGTAGTGAGCCATTAGAAGTAAGCCCTTCTTTTCTTTTGGGTAGTGAGCCCTCTGATAGTGATCCTATTGTATTCAGTGTTTCAATTACTTTATATTGTGAGCTAATCCTCACTATGGTTTTTCCCTTCTTGGGTTTTCCACTTAAATCTGGTATTCTCATGTGTTTGGATGTGTTTGCATTACTATCTCTCATGTTTACATTCTGCTAATGCATTCATAAGGGCTTAATGGTTGTTAAGGGTTTAAGGACTAATACATATCTGAATGTTAATGAGGGTTGTGATGTTTTAATGTACAACTAATTCAACCCACCTCTTATTTTTCTTGTGCATTCAAAAATTTTATTCCCTTTCTCTATCATGATTTTTGAGGTTTTCATTATATTATCCCTTTCCTCTAAACTCCTATCTTGTTCCTTGCCTTCTAAAACTTTCAAACTTCTCCATACAAGCATGAATTTTATTTAACTTTTTATTTCCCTTGCTCATAGTGTATCATCAAACTTCATCTTAATAGCATGCCTTTTTCTCAAACACTAACTCCTTAGGCCCTTTAAATTACATATCAATGAAATATTTTTGGCCTTCCCTTCATTGAGTACCTTTCCTATGGTATTTTTTACTCTTAAACTTTGATGCTCTTATCTTTTTTTCATTATTCACCTCACCTACCCATAACTTATCTTAGTGTGCCATTAATTTTCAAATCTAAAGTGAAAATTTTTAGAAAGTGTTTTCTCCCATCCAAAAAATATGATCTAATCCTAGGGTATTTATATCCATTGGCTAACATTAATATGATAGTTAAGGTTTCAATCCCTATGGGACCTCCAACCATTATTATAGAGGAAATCTATCGCTCATAAAAATATTCTCTCATGCCTCCCAAATACATACAAGCACATGTGGATACAATTTTAGGTATAATCTAGGTTAAATGATGCCCAATAGGTTTAAGCATTCTCTACCATGTATCAGTCATGAGATATTTTAATTTAATGTAATTCTCACATTATTTTTTGGGTATTAAGGGTCTAGATACTTGATTGGAAATAATCATAAAATATACAAATAAATCCTAACTAAAAAAATATTTTGATCCCTTAAATTTTAACGATTATATCTAAGGACAAAAAGCCTAGGATTTTCTAAAAACCTTTGATCTTGTGTGCTAATTTATGAAATCCCTATGGCTAAACTAAAACATTACATAGAGGTCATATGTGATCTTTCACGATGGTGGATCTTCAGTTATATTGAGTTTGATTAGCTTACAAGTAGTCATGGGTGTGTGAGTTGTATCTATAATTACTTTTATTGCTATTGTAGAAGCATTTATAATGCATTACAACCTATTTAATGTAAGCAACTCTTTAGATTGAATTTTACATATTTAGGGGACCAATTTACAATTGTGGTGATCTATGTTAATTTATAAAGTTGTGTTTATGATATGGGGTTGTTAGATTTGGGTAAACATCTAAGTTTGTAATCTATCTTTGTTTATGGATTTGATCTCTAATTTATTAGGGTTTAATGTTATTAAGTGAACGTGAAGATATTATTTTAGGTTTTGTAGGAGTTGATTAAAATATTTAAACCCAAATTCTAATTTTCAAAAATATCTAAACACTTGCAAAGTGTTTTAAATAATATTTGCTAAAATATTTTTTCTTGGGACATCATAGTAGTATCAAAGAATATGATATAAAAATTATTTGGTTTAAGAAATAATTGTAAAGAATTTTTATTTAATATTTGTCTTAATGTTGATTAGAAAAATTACAGTGTTTCAATTATAAATTAGTAGCTTTGGCCCAAAACTATTATTATTAAACAATCTCGACAACCTCTTATCAATCTATGTATATTTTGGACCAAATTTTCTAAAATGACCTTGACTATATATAAAAAGTAAATTAAATATTGCTTTATATAGTTAAACAAAGTAACCTTTATATAAGGGGTCATAAATCACCTTCTCCAACTAGGATTTAGTATTTTTTACAATGATAGAAGCATATTCTTGAGAAAATATTATAGAATTTCCTAAATTGTTTCACTTTATTCTCATGTCGAGTGACCCATAGACTATTTAATCCATTTAGAAAAGTTGCAAACTCCACACAAAAATTTTCATATACACCAAGTTGAAGAAATACCAATACATAAATGGCCTACTTACAAGATGATTTGATTAGACATATGTTAGAATTTATTATCAATCCCGATTTCTTAATCTAAAGTATTTGGATATAGGATCATAGGCCTAGAACAACTCAGATATGATAATATTGGAACTAAATTGCACCAATTATATAATCCATCTAACATAATTGTGTCCATGAAAAATTGATCTTTGATACTTTAACAAAAAAAAATCACCTAGATGGTATATTTGTAAAGAGAATAATTAATATTTGATAGCAATTGATAATTGATTATTGTGAGAGGATATGCTCTTGCATAATCCTTTAATTAAATATTCATGATCTCTTATTTTGTGCACTTGTCCTAGGATTCAATTCCTTTAAATATGCATTCTTAGATGCTCAATTTTAAAATTATGGTATTCATATTAGTGAATAACAATCATATTATGAATATCGAAAAGTGAAAATTTGGACAAGGTAACATGTATGATCCCATCCAAGCGATGTAATTGTAGGTGTGGTTCAATTCAAGAAGTGCAAGCTATTGAGAACTAAATCAAGTGTGCTTTGAAATAAGTGATTTACTATAGAAGAGTTATGGAAGACTTGGAATTAGTGAGTGTGCCAAGAAAACCAAATTGTATGCTAGAATCATACATATAAATACTCACACAAAATAAATTAAAACATGGAGATGAAAAACATATGCTTTTTTCTTCAACAATTATCTTAGAATCTTAGAGTTTTAGATTGTTAGAGGTCTTAAAAGGGTCCTCTAATATTATATTAGACATTATAGTCTTGAGATAGAGATTCAAGTATTTAACCACTTAAGATATACATTAAAAAAAAATTGATTAAATAATTTTGAGAGGTAATGAATCTTATAATGAATATAAATGAAAATACTAATTCCATTCTTATTATAAGATAATTTTATTAAATCCCCTTTTCAATTACATATATATCGATCTTAAAATCTATTTTCTAAAATTTCCTCATATTCAATTTATTTTTCTTTAATTCAATAAAATATTTATGTTTTAGGAATGAATCTTATAATAACTGTGCTAAATGAAGATGTCCTCTCTACACTGAGAATAAATGAATATGTCCTCTCTACACTGAGAATGAAGTGAATGCTTCCTTTGTGCTTTCCTTTTCCCAGCGAGAAGATGCTTGTGGAGGTGGAATCTTGACTCTGTGTCGGGGATAGGCACTCAAAATCTCACACTAGTCTTGATTTCACACCAGTATACAACAACTTGGAATGAAAGGTTTAGTAGACAATGCAATTAAAAAAAATTGAGGGGCCCCATTTGTTCAATTATTGACAAGAGAAATGTCATGCAAAGCTTGTATTCTATTAGGCCAAACAAGCACGTTCAAAGGGTAACAACTTTCAAGGTCAAACTCAAGGATTTGTGGGTTCATTACATTGAGAGTAGTATCAACGTGATTATATGGAGGACACTGTTGGAGAAGGTATCAAGAGGAAGATGACTGATATGATATTATTACTACCTTCTTATAAGAAACTTATACATTAGGAATAATCAATGTTCTTGATCTTTTCTTCACATGATTTCATAGATAATTGAAGAGTCTTGAATAGGTCTACTATGTCTAAATATTGTATCTATCATGTTCAATTGTTGTATCTACCATGCACCTTAAGCTATGAAGCGACATCACTACATGAAAGTAACTAGAATATGGAGAGGATGAATGCTAAAATCAACCAAAATAATTGCATGTGGAACTAACTTCTTTTCCCAATTTTTTTTTGATATGATGAAATAATAACTCTATCAATGCAAGCCTAATTGTGACTCTAAATTTTAGAATCATATTGAAAGAACATAACACTAAAGTTGAGAATTTTCTTTTGGCATCCTAAAAGTAGAGTTGGAAATAACATCTCTCAAATTTATTAAGTGTAACATAAACTTTGCATAATATCTCATGTGCAACAAGGAGAATATTCAAAAGAGGTCTCATGAAAGACAAACAATGTAAGTATAATTGGAAGCCACTTTAACCAAATTTTATTTGTACTTTCTTATTATTGAGTTGTGTTCAAAGCCACAGACTTACTTTTATTCAATTTCACTTATAAAGTATCACATCGTGAACTTAATATATCAATATATCATTGTATACCCAATCATTGTGTGGCATGAGACTAATATTATCTATAAATAATAAAACAATTATCTATTAGTACGTTTTAGCACCAATGACATCATTAATATCCTTTGTGAATCAAATAGGAATTCAAACATGGCCAACCACCCTTTCATATAGTGTCATCACAATAATAACAAAATGTTATGGAATTGATACATCTCAGAGGTACTTAATAAGAAGACATCAAGGAATAATGTCAAACCCCTTCTAAATTCAACAAAAAAAATAATAAACCTAGTGGGAAAAGTAAATAACTTTAGGTATTCAAAGAAAAAATGTAGTGGAGTGATCAAGTAATTAATGTTTTATTTAAAGGTACTAGGGTAGTGAACAATGCTTGTATAAAATTATCAAATATAAAATAAAAATTAAATTACATTAAAAATAATTATTACATTGTAAGTTTTGTAGAAATCTCATATAAAATTGAAAGAAAATAGTAGGAAAAAATTGCAATTAGTAATTTTTTAAAAAGTAGAAAATTATATTTCATCAAATAAAATGTTTTTAATGTAAATTTAAAATCATAAACTATAGGTAAACAAATATTTTGAAACTAGATTAGTATATGACTAGTCCTCATATAAAAAAATTAAATAAGATAAATTGAAGTTTGAAGAAATTCAATAGTTGAAATAAAAATATGGTTCTATGTTGAATGAAAGGTGAAAATAATAATAATGATATTAAAATTTACGTGTTTCAATCTACTTAAACACATGATTCAATATAATAGTAATAGAATAATGAAGAAGAAAATATAAATGCACAAACCATATGAATACCAAAGATACATTGATAAGACCTTTCAAAACATATATGAGTAAAGGGACCTAAGATTGTATTGATCGATAGAGGACTACACCAATATAATCATCTTATCCCTCTTACAATAATATGAAAGAATGAGAGTACCTATACAAGAGCCTTAAAAACCTATAAGATTTGGCTATGGAGATAGCCACTTAAGATCAAGAAGGCCTAAAATGAAAAAAAAGGAATATCAATAAGATAGAATAAATTGCATTATAATCAAAGGATGGATTACAATGAAACTATATTATATTGCTCGTGTGAGAGCTACAAGTGGGTATCTATAAGATACACTACCAAGAGATTTAAATGTATAAATAATTAGGGATGAAGAAGATCTAGTTGTAACACAAGTTCATATCCATCAAAAAATAAAATTACAAGTCACATTATACAAGTACAACCTACCCAAGTAGGTACCTACCTAAGTAAGATTATCATATCCTAAGTGCATAAAATGTAGTTATTTAATTAACTGAATGAAAGCATAAAATAATAGATCAACGCTCCCAATAATCATAACTTAGGTCATGTAAATAAATAAATTGATGGGTCTTAACAAATATGTATCCATGTTAGGTACCCATGTACAAAAAGGTCCCCTAAAAAAAAGACAAAGAGAAGAACCATAGCAAAAAAGAAAAGAAATAATGAAGAGAGTATGGGTAGGTGACCCCACTCAATAATTTTTAAAAAAGTAACCCCATGAGAGGGAAAACTTCTCTATAATAGAAAGAAGATAGACTATGTAATGTCCTTGTGTGTATGCTAGAGTAAAATAAGAAAATTGCCTGATTAATTAATTATGTCTTTTTTTTTACATTATCATACTCAAGCTAAAGCTAGAAAATTATTTTTTTATTTGTAGGTCACGTTATTTTTTGTCTTGAAGCATAAGATGATGACACTTGTCATGATCTAATTTAATCCTCACCTAGGGTTTCATCTAGGCTAGCCTTTTTTTCTCTTATTATAAGGATTCATTACTATGTATTGTAACCAATTCAGAAGCCTATTTAAATACTTTTTCAGATTAATACGATTCTCAAGGTTGTATATCAAATCAATTTTTTTCCTCTCTTTGTGGTAGGTGTTTTTATTATAGGTGATTTTTGTTGGGATATCGTTTTGTACACCATTGTATAAATGTTTTGAATAGACTAAAACTAGAAGGGTCGGTACACATTACAAAACAACCATAGAGGAAGACAAGGAACTCACAAGCAATGAGAAATCCAAAAAAGTAAAACATAAACTAAGGCTTAAACAGTTCGACTAGAAATGAAACAACCAATAAACCACAAATTTGGGACCAAAACATAACCATAGGGCACCTACAGGTCTCCCAATAACTTGAGACTAGTGGTTGCATTCCATTCTTGAGACAAGAATTGAAGCTTCTTTTTGAAAATCACGCGTCCTTGTTGAATGGCCTAGGTATTCATCGTGTCCTCATGAGCCGAGGTGTCCACCTTATTACCCTTCTTCTTCTGAATATGACCATCCTCTGCACTGTTTGCGACCTGCTTCCCTTGGAACTTCCTTAACTCATCTTGAAACAGCTAAAGAATGAGGGAAATTTTCTTCATGTGGTTTCTTTACTGTAATCTGCCATGACCCTCAGGCATTGCATAGTGTTCTCCTAGTTATGATGGATGGCATCAATCTAAGTCAACCAATTCTTCTTTTCTTCCTCAGTGCCAATGATGGCCCATAAATCTTCCGTCTCATTTTCCCACCTCTCCCACTTCTTGAAAGACTTATTCAAAGAAGCAATCATTTCCCAATGATCCTTGCTCTCCACCTCCCCTGGCCACAGGACCTACTGCTCTAGAACCTTTCCCTCGAAGATTTTAATTCTTTCTTTAACAGTGACCAGCAAGCCCAAGAGCTACTTCATGATATCCTTCTCAATTTTATTTTTCTCTTTGAACCATCAATTTTGTGGTTTGATTCTATAGACTACTCTTGCACTCTTAGGATATTCCACCTAAAAGGAGTGAGATAGAATAACCTACAAAATTGAAGTGGTTCACTCAAATAGAGGATTGTATGATGTAATTAAAACTAAATGCAATGTTGTAAATGCAACTAGATGATGAAATTGATTAACTATTGATGCAAAAATAATGTAGTATGCAGTGTTTGAAAACACAATGTGATATGCAAGAATGAACTAAAACATGAATAAATGCAAAACATAATTGAAAGAGGTTGATCAGACTACACCTGGAGGCAGATTGGAGACTTGAGAAGATTATGGAATTCTAGAAAAATCATTGTTGATGACCAGTGGGACTCATTCACCATTGATGGCGAATCAATCCTCCTATTGGTAAAATCTCCTAAAACAGGTTTCTGACTGTTAGGAATTGGAATCTGACAAAATCACCTTTTTCAAACATTAGGTGGGACTCATTTGCCACTGATGGTGAATCAATTCTCTTTCAAAATTCTGTGAAATCAAAGGTCAATTATGCAGCTCTAGATCTGCACTTGTCTTCTTATAGGGTTGACAAAGTCAAATCTACAGAAAAGAGATTGTAGGTTGTCTCCAAGCTTGAAATAGGGTTTAGTTGACTTGAAACACTTTTTTGACTTCTTGAACACCTTTCAACACCTAATTGCTTGACAAATCTGCATACAAAAGTCTACAAACACACATGCAAAAGGGGGAAAATGGTTAAGGGTTAGGGTATATGGATTTTCCTTGGTCAAATCCCACTTTGGTAATCAAACCATTAATGAAGAAATTAAATGGAATAAGCAAGGAAATGATGAATAACAACATGCAAATGTCCTAAACTCACCACAACCTTGTTGAAGAAATATGAAGATATGTCAATGGATGCTCCAAGATGATTGATTGATGCTTGATTGAATGATGCAAAGTGCTCAAATACTAACTGATGTTTAGTGAATGAAAGTGAATGATGAGGTCTAAAATGAGGAGAAAAACACTTATTTATACACACTTGTGCCCTAATTACCCAATGATACCTCATCATAGGCTGACATAAGGTATTTTTAAATAAAAAACCGAAAGAAAATTTGAATTATTTTGATTTTGGAGCCAAGAGGGATTCATTTGCCACCCATGGCAAATGGGTCTCACCTTGGACTTGTAAGTGGGTGTCGGGAATTAAGTTGCATTTAATGTTGTTTGTCAGGTTTACATTCAAAAACACACTTAATTAAGTCTTGTGAGTGCATAAAGGTGTCAAATAAAGCATAAGAAAGGTGTAAATAGTGAAAACAAGCCTAGAAAAACATGAAATCTTGTTACAAGACTTTACAACACTTTAAAATAGGACTTAATAAGTGATAAGAAGGTAATTTTTAGGTGAATTATAATGAAAAGAGTTTAGAAAAGTGTAGAAATGTGTTACAACACCTTCACAAGATGCCATAATTTGAATATTTAGGACCTAATGTGAATGCATAAGTTACATTGAACATTAAATCAAAGCAAAATAGACCAAGCATCATGAAAGAAATACCTAAATAACCATGAAAATGTCAATGATCCATTTTTCTATGATACACTCTGAGATTTCATTGATTTTTTTAACTAGGGGGTCAATAGGGATACAAACTGACCTAGGTTTAGTTCTAGTTTCCTCCATATTGATGCACGGGTTTGGAGAATTTTGTGGGTTACGGTTAGAAACAAGGAGGTGTTGGGAACACCCGAGATATGGTCATGAGCCAAAGAGTGCACAAGAGAGTTAGCTGGTGTAGGATTCCATGTCTCATCATCATTTGAGTTGTTGGACTCCGCCAATCCAAAAGTAGAAATAGGCAAGGTTTCTAGCAAAGGGGTGCATTTGATTGGGACGGGAAGGGTTTTATCATTCACAAGGGCCTTACCTTAGGCCTAGGCACTATGGTGAATGACAGGAGGGGTTTCATCAATAGTAACAAAGGGGTTGGGGTCCACAAGGGGATTGGTGGGGTCATGGATGGTCAAAGTGTTCTTACGCATAGAGGCAGGGGAGGGAAGCAGTGCAAAATGAAACTTGCATAAATGAAACATTAGGCCCTAGTGAATGGGAAATTTCTTGCATTTAGCCTGGACACTTCTAATAGATTTCTCAAGCAAAGATAGGAGCCAAAAGGGGAAATTCATCTTGACATTATACCTAAGATGATTAAGCATAGGGAAAATATGGGTGTGGAAGTAGTAGAAACTCCCTTTGAGAGTGACATAGCTCATGAGGATTTCAACAATTGTGCTCTAGATGCCAGGCATGTGTGCTTAGTTAAAGCCATTTTGCAACCTATTCACCCTCTTGCCCTCTTTCAAGAACTATTTCATGTCTTCCTAGTAATGAATTTTTGATTTACGAGGAATGCAAATCCCATCTAAGGATAGGCCCATAACCTCCACAATAAGCTCAAGAGTCACCATGAAAGAAACCCCTCCAATAATAATAGTTTCGCCCACCCAAGAATTGGCAAACTCCAAAGAAATCTTGAGGTTATTCCCCTGCATACCCTCCACATATGAAGCCAGCTTACCATCTTCAAGAATGGCCCAAACCTCCTTGTCTTGATTCCATCCATCGTAGTTAGTAGTTCATCCTGAACCGAATCCCCTCCCATCGGAAAAAACACAACTTTTAGAGTGAGGAAACACCAGTAGTAGAAATGGCTATACAAAAACCAGAGTTTCCAATAAGAGTAAATATGCATAGATTAATTAGCGAGCTTAAGTTTCTATAATTGAAGAGTGTAGAAACTATCAATACGAGTTGACATCGTATCCAACTCGATCTCATTTGGATAGTACTTTAGCATCATGTTTAATTCAAGCACCTAACTTGGGATATGGAGGATATTATCCCATTTAACTAAATTAGGAGTAAAAGCTCCAAGATTTGCTAAGGCATCGAAAACTTTATTGTCACTCCTATACACATGATTAACACTGCAATTCCCAAAGGAAATCATGAGATTGTGAACCGAGGCCATGGGGTACTGGAGAGTCTAGCACGGAGAGGATTTCCTAGTTAGCATAAGAACCGCATTTCTAGAGTCCCCTTCAATAACCAGATTAGAGAACCTATCTTGTGTAGAAATTTGAATGTCGTGGAAAGTCATTGCCACTTTGGAAAAAAAAGATTGAACCCCCAAGTTGAGTGCATATGCCAAAATTAATTTCGCCTTGTGGTCACGGATAACCCCACTTTGACCCACCCAACTTGGGTTAGGTTTGGCTGAGCCGTCAAAATTGAGCTTCAGCTAGCTAGGCTCGGGGGGGACCACCATTGTATAAATTTTATATTATAATGTTGTAATTAAATAATCATTTAGTTGTGATGTACCTAGGAGGTGTGGTTAAACACACTAGGTAATTATTTGCGGACTACTTATATGTTGTATTGTAATATTGTATTATTATTTAATGTGTAAGAGTCATGAGATAATAATTTAATATTGGGGATATTTAATAAAGTGAAAACTAAGTACCTAATATTAAATGAGGGGTCAGTGGTTTTGTATTCACATAGTTTTATGGTACATGATTTTATCTTACCACTTGGTTATATTTGTGTGAACATGTATGTATAAAGAAAGCACATGTTGGTGCAGTCATGGATGGAGGGTTTTGGAATAGGTTCGCACTAAGAAATTTGGATCAGGTCAACCCCAAATGCTTTGACTCGTAATTACAGGGAATTTTTGAGAGCAATAACTTTTGGTACAAATACAAATGATTTAAAATATGGATATGTGATAGATGTCAATGTGTAGATGTTATATCCTACTCCACGGGCTAAAAAACAATAATGTGTGAAATGCAAAATGAAATAATGAAACTATTACAGAATGAAATGCAAGACAAGAAATGTTTTTAGTTGATACAAGATTGTTTTTATAACCTAGGATGCTCCTGCATCAGATGCTGAGGGTTGGAACAAAATTGAGTCCCTCACTTTCTAGCGCTAAGAGGAAAACCAAAACAATCCACCTCAGCCTAATAAATCCATGATGAATCCTCCACTAGTTTTCCTTTCCGCTTTATGAGGTATTCCTCGTATTGCTTGTTTTTGGTGCTCCTTTTGGTTCTAGTATCCAAAATCTACTCAATCTCCTCTGGTGGTTGATGTGGTAACTACTCCTTCAAATCCACTTCACTACTACTACTACTACTACTACTACTACTACTACTACTACTACTACTTGACTATCCTTCATAATACTCATATTTTTGCAACATTGAAAATAGGTGATATACCCAATGTCTCTAATAACTCTACATATACATTTCTAGAATCAAACTTAGAATCTTATACGGTCCAAACTTCCTCATCTTCAACTTATTTTATGCTCCAACTAGAAATCTCTCCTTCCTCAAATATATCATTACTTCATATCCAATAAAAAATTCCTTATTTCACCTTTTCTCATCTCCCTTCTCCTTATACTTATTGTTCATAGATAAAAATACAAATTTGTGTCACACTTTCAACCAACTTATCAGCACAAGTGAATTTAAGTATTTCTAACTAAAAATTTATTTTGGTCAAACATGTGATCTTGTAAGAGTCATTCTAGATAAGTTAGATATGTCCACAACTTTTCCAACTAAGATTGTTGGCTAAACAAATTTGTAGCACCACTTTAAGGCTAATTTAAAAAAAAACAAAAAAAAAAGATTTATTTGAAAATTTTGATGTTCCAACAAATTCTAATCATGTAAATAATTTTTTTTTAAATATAAAATACCCTTTTGTAGATTTATAAGTGTAGTTTTTTTAAATATATATATATATATATATTAATAATTTAATAATTATTTATATTTTCTTTTTTATTTTTACTAAAAGTAGGCTATCAACATAAAATATTAGGTTGATTACCATGTCAAGGAAAAATAGTAATTTTTTTTTAAAAATATGATGCACTAGATAAAAGAATCTATATCAAGATGGTATAATTTTTTTCTATTTTAGATAAATAAATAATATGAAAGTTGATGTCAAATGGAAACAACTATGTTTCAATACATGCACATTTTAATATTTATTTATCAAAATTAGAAAAATAATATCCATGCACTAAAGTTTCAAATCATAAATACACATAAAAAAAATTGAAGGAAAAAAATAAATTACTATATAAAGATTGACATCTCATGTACCTTCATTTTTCAACATTTTTTCAAAAACTAAATTATAGTGTCAATTTATACAAACTATATTCAAATAATTTAAAAAAAAATTATAAAATATAAGCATAAAATATACTAAAAAAGAAATATTTTATCAGATTACATCATTTCAAAATTTTCAAAACATATGTCATTGTAAGATAGAAAATTTTCATCAGTATGGTTTAGGACCTAGGACAACAAACTTTTTATGCTCCACATTCAAGGAAACCCTAGAGATCTCAATCCAATGAAGAAAGGAGAAAGAGGTCTAATAATAGGGTTGTCGTAGAGTTTGACTATAAGTTAATGAGGGGTTCACCACCAAGCTAGGGCTTGGAAACACTAATGAAATGCAAGATCTAATGTTTAAACCTAGTGATGTATGAAACTTGGATGAATGACCTAGAAATGCATATAAATCAAAACAAAAAATAGTAAAATCAGAGGCATGCACTTGGAAACTTGAAAAGGCTTGAATGAGGACTGGAAATGTTGAAAACATTGATTCTAATGTTGAGTGGGACTCATACACCAGTCTGCGTGATTTAGTCCTAAACTGGGTTTTCTATGTCAAAACTGGAATCTAACTGGTGTTGATTCTGAATCTCTATAAACCTTAAAAATGGCAGTATTGGGACTCATACGCCCAAGGTGGCATATCATTCCTAGTGGGATTTTCCAGAAGGTTAAGGTCTGATTCTGCTCTCTAGTCTCTTCTCTCTTTGCCACACTTTGTTTCCAGATCTGAAACCTTGATTTCAGACCCGTAGATGACTTTTTGTGAAGATAGCAACTGTGCAAATGAGGAGACAATTCCAACAACTTTCTCCAAGATTGTAACCTAATCTTTAAAGTATCTTCAAGCTCTAAGACACCTAGATCTACAATTACACATATAGAGAGGGAAAAACTTGTTGATTGTTAGTGAATAGGGGTTTTCCTTTGTCAAACCCCTTTTAGGTAATTAAACCAAATGATGAGATAACAAAATAAGGACATTAAACATGAAGAAAGGAACATGAAACATGGATAATGATACCTTGAATGATGTCTTGTAAATCTACAATTTAACATGAAGTGGTCATGAAGGATGTAGATCTAGACCTTGAAATAAGTGTAGAACAATGCTTAATCTTGGATCTTCAATGCTACATCACAACACTAGCTCAACAACATGATTGATGCTTGATAATCTTGATATGATGATGGATCTTGAATTGATGCAACAATTGATGAAGAATTTTGCCCTTCAATGCCTTAGAAGTGATCTTAAATTCTCTTTTGATGATCTTGTAAAGTCTCAGAATGCTTAACTCTTGAGTGCTTAACTTGATATCATGAAGGCTTATGTGAAATAATGATTTGAGACCTTGTTTATATAGACAATCCATCCAAGTTACTGTTTATTAGATCCTAGAGGCCGACATTCATAAAATTTGAATTTAAAACCCCAATTACTTGCTCAAAACCCTAAAAAGGGGCCAAATGGGACTCATACACCACTTGTGGAATATGGGTCCCACTTGGATGGGACTCATACACCCAAGGTTGTGTATGGGTCCCACAAGGCCTTTTTAGAGAGAAAATGTCAAGGAGTGAAGAAATTAAGTTTATTTATTGATATTGTTGGAATTTTGATTGAAATATGCCTTAGGATGCATAATATATGGTCTTAGGGACCTATTATGATGATATTAAGGTCATGAATGCACGAGGGCTCAAAATTCAATGTGAAAGTGTAAATAAATATACTTTACAACATCAAATTAAGGAAAAAATGTCTTTTTAGCTTAAACAGGCCTAAACACAATGTGAAAGTGTACAACACACTACAACACTAAAGTAGGTCCATTTAGTTTATAAGTCTCCTAAATTTAATGTGAAGGTGTAAATAAATACACTTTACAACACTAAATTAAGGAAAAGTAAGGTTTATTTAGCTTTAAAAGGGCCCAAGACCTACTATGGATGTGTAAAACACATTACAACACTAGACCAAGGTGATATTAAGTCCAATTTATCATTAATTATTCCCAAATAAAGCAAGAAAAAGACATACTTTTTTTCGTAATTATAGTCACTTTTTAATGATTCAAGTTTAAAAGTTGGATCAGTGTTGGTTGTTTCCTTTAAAAAGCATGACATGACTTTGTACTTTTACCTTCATGTCCTCCAAATTCTTCTAAACTTGATTATGCAATGTGTCCATGAAATCTACAAATTCTTCTACCTCTGCACTCCTTTTATTCCCCATATTGATATCTCGTAGCTCTACAATTCCTCTAGGATGTACTATTGTTACAATCTAAAATGGTGTCTTCCCTGTACTTTGGTTCACTGAATTATTGTACACAAACTTTGCTTGCGGTAGAAATATATCCTGATTTCTTGCCTTATCTCCTACCAAACATCTCAATAATTTACCCAAACTTCTATTTACTACCTCTATTTATGCATTTGTCTATGGGTGGTATGTTGAACTGATCTTTAGGTCTATCTTCATCTTCTTCCACAATGTTCTCCAAAATATCCAGTGAACTTGACCTGTCTTTGTCTAAAACTATACTCTTAGGTAATCCATGCAATCTTACAATCTTCTTGAAAAATAGGTTAGCAACATTCACATCAACATTAGTCTTCTTGCAAGGAATGTTAAGTGTCATTTTAGAAAGTCTAGCCACTAAGACCATAATTGAATTATATCCTCTCTATGTTCTTGGAAACCCTAATATGAAATCCATGCTTATATCTTTTCAGGGTCTCTCTAGTACTGTCAAAGGTGTATACAATCCACTATTATGACTACTCCCTTTTGCAACTTGACAAATTCTACAACTCTAAACATACTTCCTGACATCCTTATATATTTGTAGCCATAACTAGTGTTCATTGAACTCCTTGGAATACACAACTTTTTTCCTTTGAACAACATATCCTCTTGAATGAAATAGTCTACCCATCAGCTTTGACCTATCACTACTAGTTCCTTACATGCTCTCCTAGATTCAACAAAATTCACATCATCCTCATACGTGTGCTTCAGTTCTTCAAAACCCATTACTTCTATCATCATCTTTGTCAGAAAATTCTTCTCCTACTCAATGCATCTACAACCTTGTTTGACTTTCCACTCCTATGATTCAACACAAATGTATAACTCTGCAAGAAATCAACCCATCTCATATGTTTTTGATTCAACTTCCACTGACTATTCAAATACTGCAAATCTTGATAATCGGTATACAACACAAAATCCTTAGGCAACAAGTAATGTCTCTACTTCTTCAAGGCTTGGATTATGGCATAGAATTCTTGATCATAAACTGAATATATTCTTTTGACATCATTCAAGTTCTCACTAAAATAAGCTATGGGTCTTCCTTCTTGACTCAACACTGCTCCTATTGCATTTCTACTTACATCACAATCAACTTGAAATACTTTGTCAAAATCAGGTAATGCTAACACTAGTTGCACTCTCACCCTTTGATTCAACAATTCAAAAATTATTTGTGCCCTAGATGTCCACTTAAATTATTTCCTAACTCCTCTCATTTCTTTTTTCATGGGTGTACAAATACTACTAAAACTTATGATAAAATTTTGATTGAAACTTGCAAATCCATGGAATGATAGATTACTTCTCCAAATGTTTACCAGTGTAGGCTAATCAATAATTGCTCTAACCTTTTTAGGGTCCATCTTCAATCCTTCAATAGAAATAACAAATCCTAGGTATACCAACTCTTCCTTCATAAAGCTACACTTATTGACATTAATCAACTTCTCTTCTCTCGACCTCTACAATACTTGTCTAATGTACCATAAATTTTCTTCTCTAGTCTTACTAAAAAATTAGAATATCATCCAAGCAAATAATGACAAACTTACCCAAGAATTTCTTCAGTACCTCATTCATTAATCTCATGAAAGTTATTGTTGTGTTAGTTAATCCAAAAGGCATTACTAACCACTCATGCAATCCTTCATTATTCATAAATTCAATTCTCCATTCATCTCCTTCCATGATCCTGATTTGATGATATCCACTCTTTAGGTCAATCTTTGTAAAATACTTTTCTCCACTTAAACAGTCCATGATGTCATCCATCCTTGGCAATGGACATCTATACTTGACATTGATCCTATTAATTTCTCTTGAATCTGTACACATTCTCCACTCTTCATCTTTCTTTGGTGCAAGTACAATAGGTACTTCACATGGTTTTAAACTTTATCTAATCAATCCTTTCGTCAACAACTCTTGTATCTACCAGTTCAATAATGCATTCTCTATCGGTGTCATTATGTGTGCTACCTTGTTTGGAAAATTTTCTCATGGTATGAGGTCTATATGATGACTAATACTCTAGACTGACAGTAAACCATCTAGTACATTCTCTAACATGATATCCCCATACTCTGTTAATAGCTCTTCTACCTTGTCATTCCTTGGGAAAAATGTATTTACTCCATGTTTCTTCATAGTTTAGTTTCAAGTCTTCTGGATTTAAAGGCATGCTAATAGTGTTTGTATCTTTCTTCAATTGAAGTTGTTCAAGGTTTGGGTTTTTAGAAATCAGTTTCTTAAGTTTCAATGTATGGGTAGAGTTGTTTGAATGTACTCGGTGTGTACATGCTTCAGGTGAAATTTGTTGCGAAGGAGTTTGTTGTATTTTATGGTATTTTTAAAATATTCTAGATTGTTTTTAGATGACATTTTTTTTTCCATGATTTTCCATTAATCAAAGGAAGTATGTACTTAAAATTTTAATGGTGTTTATATAGGTAACGATTAACCTAGATGTTTACATACAAAATTTGTGGAAGTTTGGTGTGGCTTGTATAAGTAGATTTAGGTCCTAGATAAGGTGTGTTGTGGTCTTCCTCAATTCCTTCCCACCATGGGAATGTTTTGGTGCCAACCTAATTTGAATTTGCACAAATGAGGTGCATAGCTGGCCTAGATAATGTTTTCAAGGTTTAAGATGATATAAGTATGAGTTAAGTTTTGAGGGATGCAAATATATATAAGTATGATGTGATTGATGTGAATTGCAAAGTGTTAGAGTGAAAATTTGAGAAGTGCAATGTGAGATTTCATGTGTTAGATTGTTGGATATAGTTGTATAGGAGCGAATTTGCACCCCTTATGCAAATTCTCCTTCACATACCTTCACCTTAGAAAATCAAATCCAAAGGAAAAATTTCACATCACCTAACTGCCTTCCTTCCACTTGGCGTATGTCTCTTTTGTCGATGAGAGAATATTTGTTAGCAATGCGCGCACGACACGCAAACGTCCACATGGTGTGCTTACATCCTTGATAGATTATTGCATTTGAGCTAGCAAAGGCATTACACTTTCGATTGGGGTCGATTTGTAATGTCCATCTTCGACCAACCAACCCCAAATATGGAAAATTATTCCTCTTCTCCTTCAAATTCATCCATTCTTCATTCAATCCATCTCTTTTTGCATTTTGAAGCACCTCAACTTCATTCTCTTTGCATTATTCCCTCTCAAAAACACTTCAACACTCCATTGCAGCAATGTAACACCATCAACTCCGAAAAGCAAGTGTGGAGCAAGTCATTAACAATGTGGGCTTGGGGTCTTGTGAGACTCTCCTTTCCAAGTCTATATTCTTCTCCATTGGCTAGTGAGATTTTGGGTGGAGGTGGTAATGTTTCACTCCTCTCCTTTGTGGTTTGGTTGAGTAGCACTTTATTGTTTTGTAGTGTTTATTGCATCTCTCCTTTCTTTACTTCTTTATCACATATTTCTATCTCGTTGCTATCTAGTTGTTTGTGGAGGCGGAAACACCAAAATGGGGGTTTGACTAAGGTAGACCCCTATACAACCCCAACATTTTTCCCCTCTTTCTTGTGTGTAGGTGGATGTGCATTTGGAGCTAGCTAGTGAGTTAGTGCCTTGGTGAGATCATTTTCATTACTTTAGCCTTCATCTATCTACTTTATCATCTTCATTTGTACTTTTCATACTTTATTGTTCTATTTTTCTCATTCACGAATAGATAGCTAGGTCGTTAGTTCATTTTCTGGTAGTTTTTATTGTACTTTTTGTCCTCTAGATATACGAATGGTAGCACGCCTAAGAGATGATAGTGTGTCATGTTGTCATCCCATAATTGCAATTTTGTCCTTGGACAGAGAGCTATCTGAGATACAGTATTAACTCTAAAAACTAGCTTGCCTAGCCTAAACTTGGATTTCGGGTCTGAAGAATGATTGAAGTACTTTATAGTCCTCATCATTCTCGACCTCTATCCAAAACACCCCTTTAGAGTGAGGTAAGTTAGGGAAGCCCTCCACTCTCATCTCTCCGTGACCTGGAGCCTTGACATGGTTGGTCCCCCTCTCTTACATGTTTGGTGAACCTAACGTGAACCATTTTGGTTTTTCTTTGCAGTACTAAAATCTTCTTTCCTCATTTTCTAGGAGCATTATAGGTGTGAGCGTTATGGGGATTTTTTCCTCACAACCTAACCTGCAATCCCTAGTACGCGTAGTTGGAAGGTTTCGTAAGTGTTGCATAATGAAACCTTGATTGGGTCACTATCCTATTATATGACCTTTGAGGGGCTTTGTGAGAGTATCATTCAATGCATGTGATGGCCTCTTTTCTGCATCAACATATCCCCTTTGTGCAGCCTATGAGCAGTGGAACAAGTACAACCTTCACCTCGCAAGATCTATCGATGGGCTTTAATAGGGAACCATCTCCTCTCTACATCCCTGTGCGAATAAATGGGAACAATGTAGTAGGTGTGCTTGTTGATCCAACATCTCAAGTGAATATCATAACTGAGGAGATTATGCTAATTAACTTTTTTGCATAAGGATGGGTATGATGCACCTGTGAGCACCATCCGTACACACAACAGACTTTCCATACCTCCTCTTGGTAGTATTGTTTTATAAGTTCAAATTAGACCTAAATCCATAAATATTTTATTCAATATAATCCCAGGGTCTGAACTCTTCAAAGTGAAGTTGGGTATCCCCTAGTTAGTAGCTATGAACATAGTTTCCTTGGTTGTTCATAAGTGTTTGAAATTAATGCATGAGGGTTTCGTATATGTGATCCATGACACTGGCTATAAACCATTGGTTGAATGTGATAGTTATTCCTTAGATTACTTTTAGCCTAAAACTATTGGTCCTCTTCCACCTAAAAAGGACCTCTTGTACCAAACTTATCAAAAGGACAAAAAAGGGTGCTTAACACTGAGAGTGAGATACCCTTAATCGCCTTATACTATTTTACATAGGGCTTGCTTAAAAGCTGACAGTGATGCCGCTAAGGCACGTAGAATGGAAAAAGATAAATGCTCCTAAGATCCTTCTTCTTCCTCTTTTATTGTTCAGCCTGACGCTCCCTCACACCCCACAGTGGGGCCATCAAATCCTATTTCATGTTTGCAAGAGAATCCTATGGTGCCCGCTTGGTGAAAGCTTAAGCATCCCATGTTCGAGCTTCCTATTTTTCCTACTGAGCCTAGGCCCATTCAATATGGTAGAAAAAAAGGTCCTCATGGGGAATCTTTTATGCCCCGGCCTCCACAGCCTCTTACCGCTCCTGCTCCAAAAATAGTAAATGGGAAGAGGCCTATTGCCGAGGCACTGGAGTCGACTCCCCCTGGTGTTTCTCAACCTGCTCCTGCTCCTACTCAAGATCCTATCCCTCTGCTAGAGATAGTTGTGATGGATACTCCCATGGTTGAGCAAGAGTCTTCTTCTCCTTCACAACCTCTGGCCTCTAGCTCGAAGAGTTGCAAAACAACCTCTGGCCTCTAGCTCGAAGAGTGAGAAACTTCCTTACGAGTGAGCACAAGCGTCGGTGATAGGCTCTCGCACCTGAGCAAGCCACTTTGCAGAAGAAGGAAGAGGAGATGTTCGCCCCTACTTCAAGGCCTCTTAATATGTTATCTCTCCTCCCCTTTGCTTTCGTTCAACTAAGCTCCAGTTGTGAGTGTTCCTAACCTGAAAAAGGTGCAAGTGTTCATCACTCCTTCGATCAAGCCACCCTTGTTGATGTCCCTTCTGGACATCCTGCTACTCCTAAAACCCATGGATATGACAAATACTTTGGTGGTATCTTCCACGATTTTCTCTCTTCCTCCCTCCTTCACACCTCTCCTCATCTATGTGGGAGTTCACATCCCCCAATGAAGCAAAAGGTAGAGGATGGTCCTTCTAGAAATGGAGGGCATAAGAGGAGCCCACCCTCTCTGAAGTGTGGTCCTACATTGGCCTGTTCTGTCTTAGTGATGGAACTAGCCCACTTCCCTTGAGTTTGTCACCTCTCTCGAATCTCTCAGTGTGCCTAGTGGTGAATCTTGGGCACAACCCTCTCCATCCATTGAGGTATGACATGGCACTCCAGTGAAGTGCATGTTTAACTCTCTAGATGAAGTTTCAACCTTGTCAAAAATCTTCATTAATTCACTGACCATAGCTCCACAAGAGCCCAGTGGAGAAGACCTTGTGGGGCCTTCTTCCTTAGCCCTTGTTGTGGGAGGGTCAAAAGCTCCTCCCAATATTCCACCATAGGATCATCCTCCTTCCCCTTATGATGATCTAGAATGACAAGTGATGACCTCTTTCGATGGGAGGCCCTTTCTTTATCTTTAGATTAGAAGTGTGTGTGTTGTGATGTGTTCTCCCGTACCTGTGCTATGTGTTCTGGATGACCCTTGTCACCCTTGCTGTTTAGATATAGGAGTGGTTTTTGCGTCATAAACCTTCTTCTATAGATGTATCATCATTCTTCCATTTTGTGATTAATGGAAAATTGAGGATGATGCAAAGTTTAGGCTTCCCTTCCATGTTGACCCAATTTTTTATTTTTTACTTTGTCTTCTCGTGCATTCTTCACATGGTCTGATATAGTAGGGGATTGATGACAGTTCATTTATATACTATTATTATTATACTTATATATATTTATGAGCAGTTCTGACCTTGAAATATTAGATCACCCATGTGCCCTTTGTTTATGTCTATTTCTCCTTTGTTTTTTTATTTTCTTATATTTTTTTCTCCTTTGCTTGAGTTGTCCCTTTCAAGTGTGACAACACCATTTCTATGATGCTACGATTTTTAGAAAGTGCATTTGCTACCAACAAATATTTTCTTGAAAATCTTCTCAAACATTTGTTTTTCAAAACCGCATTCACAACTAGAACCTTTAACGGAATGTGCTTCCTTATCATCATGGGTTCACAAAGATAGAGCTTGAGAACTTTCCTCTGAGGTGGAAGTAGCTTTGGCCTTTCCCTCACAAGGGAGCATTTTCTTCCTTTCGAATTCTTTGATGAAGTTGACATCTTTCGAAAGGGTTCCTTGATGATGAATCAATTTGAGAAAAAATGTCTCTTTTTGTACTTTCAAACAACGCGTCCCTTGAGTG
This sequence comes from Sequoia sempervirens, assembly GCA_007258455.2. NCBI lineage: Eukaryota > Viridiplantae > Streptophyta > Pinopsida > Cupressales > Cupressaceae > Sequoia > Sequoia sempervirens. Next base: position 597,263,340 of record VDFB02281492.1, read on the forward strand.
GACCCCCTCTCTTTTCACGTCAGATTCCTGAGGGACCCATTTGAAAGCCTTCCAATTTGTTAATGATCTATGTGATTGTCCACTTTATTTTGGACATGGTTTATCTACGGGTAAACATGTCGCTTTGCAAGTGTTCCTGTGAGGACGCTTTCAAATTTGACTCTGCGGAGTCTCCTCCTTTGGGTTTCCTCCATGAAAGAGATCTTGGAGGATGCCTCCTTGCAGGTCTATGGGCCTGTAAGGCACTTTCATCTAGGTTTCCTTCATGTGAGAGATCTTGGTGAATACCTTCTTGCAGGTATGCAGGCCTATAAGGCGCATACTTCATGAGGTTTCCTTCATGTGAGAGATCTTAGGGGCTTCCTCCTTGCAAGTCTCCAGGCTTGTAAGACGCTTTCATCCTATGGGATTTTTCCATTGTTGGTCTGAGGGCCTTTAGTGTACCTTGAACAACTTCATACTTTTGCAAGGCTATGAAGTATTTCGTTTGAAACTCCTTAGGCAACATACCTATGGAGTCCTTTACCTACCCTATGCTTTTGAGCTCACTAGATCGTTGTCTCCTTCCTCGACGTTTTAGGAATACATATCTAACCCTACTAACTCTTTGATCTACTTTACCAAAGCACTCATCAATATTCATGCTTGCTAAAGTGGGGGGAAAATGTATAGGAGCGAATTTGCACCCCTTACGCAAATTCCCCTTTCACATACTTTCACCTTAGAAAATAAAATCCGAAGTAAATATTCCACATCACCCAACTGCCTTCCTTCCACTTGGCACCTATCTCTTATGTTGGTGACATAATATTTATCGGGGACATGCGCACGACACACAAATGTCCATGTGGCGCGCTTACGTCCCTGACAAATTCTTGCATCTGAAGCTGGCAGAGGTGTTACACTTTCGATTGGAGTTGATTTGTAACGTCCCTCTTTGACCAACCGACCTCGAAGATGGTAGATTCTTCCCTCTTCTCCTTCAAATTCATCCATTCTTCATCCATTCCATCCCTTTTTGCATTCTCAAGCACTTCAACTTCATTCTCTTTGGATTCTTCACTCTCAACAACACTCCATCAACTCTACAAAAAAAGTGTGAAGCAAGTCATTAGAAATGTGGGCTTGGGGTCTTATGAGATTCCCCTTTCCAAGTTTGTATTCTCCTCCATTGTCTAGTGAGCTTTTGGGTGGAGGTGGTAATGTTTCACTCCTCTCCTTTGTGATTTGGTTGAGTAGCACTTTACTATTTTGTAGTTAATATTGCTTATCTACTTTATTTACTTCTTTATCACATATTTCTATCTCGTTGCTATTTGGCTATCTGTGGAGGTGGAAACACCAAAACAAGGGTCTGAATGAGGCAGACCCCTATACAACCCCAATAATTTTCCCCTCTTTCTTCTGTGTAGGAGGATGTGCATTTGGAGCTAGCTGGAGAACTAGCACCTTGGTGAGATCATTTTCATTACTTTAGCCTTCATCTATCTACTTTATCAACTTCATTTGTACTTTTCATACTTTATTATTCTATTTTTCTCATTCAAGAATAGATAGCTAGGTCATTAGTTCATTTTCTAGTATTTTTTATTGTACTTTTGTCCTCTGGTCATACGAACACCAGTGTGCCTGAGAGACGCTAGCGTGTCATGCTATAATCCAAAAATTGTGCTTTCATCTTCAAATAGAGAGTTGTATGAGGTACAGTATTGACTCTTCAAACCAGCTCGCTTAGCCTAAACTTGGATTTTAGGTTTGAAGAGTGATTGAAGTACTTTATAGTCCTCATCATTCTCAACCTCTATCTGAAACACCACTTTAGAGTGAGGTAAGTTAAGGCAGCCTCTGCTCTCGACTCTCCCTGATGTGGAGCCTTGACGTGTTTGGTCCCCCTCTTGTACAATAGTGAGTAGAAAGTGTGTACAATTCTCCAATCAAGCTACGGAGGTGTTGGTGATATTGTGGTGGATTTCTCTTTTACATTGAGATGGATTTCTCTATGTAACTCTCTTCTTTATCTTCTTTTCTATTCTGGTAGTGAGCCTTTGATAGTGAGCATTTCTTTCTTTGGGTAGTGATCCCTTCGATTGCGAGCCCTTTGTATTTGGTGTTGATATTACTTTATTTTGTGAGCTAATCCTCAATGTGGTTTTTCCCATCTTTGGTTTTCCACATAAAACTGGTGTTCTCTTATGCATGGTGTCGATTTGATTTAGTTTTTGTTATTTTCTTTTCATGCTAAATCATTATAATAGATTAAGTGTTAGTTGAATGAATGTTGATCAAAATATTTGTGAGGGATTTGAAGCTTTAAGGTACAATTGATTCACCCCCCTCTCAGTTGTCTTTTGCATTCAACAACTAATAACTAGGAGTAGTTTCCAATTGCATTTTCTTGTCATTGCATTCCATGAGACCACATTTCTTTGAGGCATTTTTTCAAACAACTCACTACCTTGTTTATGCTACCAAATTTTTCATACTTGTCTTCCAAAGAATCTTATCAAACAAATCGTTGCCTTGTTGGTATGGCTAAAATCCTAAAATAGGTTCTTTCGAAAAAGCTATGGATTCTTGGAAAAAATATATTCTAGTTTATATTCATATCGCTGATTACATTTCATTACACATCTTTCAAATTCAAAGAATTACTTCACATTGCATAACTAATAACTAGATGCTGATATATGAAAAAAATTCAATTACAATCTATTTTTTTTCAAAGTCAACCTAAGAAACTGTCATACAATTACTGTACATTGGATAGCTAATAACTAAGAGTAGCTACCAATTGCATTTTTTTGTCATTTCATTTCATGAGACCACATTTCTTTGAGGCATTTCCTTGAAACATTTTTTCAAATCCTCTATATAAGTTGACATGAACTCATCTAAATTATGTCATGTTTTTCATTTCTTTTCTCCAAACTCCTAAAATTTGAACTTTTTCATGCAACTTCCATCTAATTCAATGTTGAATTTCATGTAAAACAATTATGATTAATAAAATCATGAAAGGAATGGTCTATATTTTCAAAACTAAACAAAAAAATTCAATATATAAACAACTAGGTACAATGAAAAGATTGAATTCCACTATCCATGATGGAAATGGACTACTATAAGCAATGTAAATGGAATACATAGGCAAGTTTGTGTTAAGTTTGAATCCTCTATATAAGTTTACATGAAGTCATCTAAATTATGTCATGTTTTTCTTCAAACTCCTAAAAGTTAAACTTTTTTATGCAACTTCCATCTAATTCAATGTTGAATAGTATGTAAAACTATTATGATTAATTATAAAATTGTGAAATGAATGGTCTTTATTGTCAAAACTAAACAAAATAACTAAATCTAAACATTTTAATTCTACAAAAATGAATATATTACCTAAGATAATCAAATATGATGTAGAAACTTCAAATTATCTTCTTCTACATTGTCCAACAAGCAAATTGGTGCTCACAAGGTGATGGAGCAAGCATAATACGATACTACAATAAGTCAACTACATAAAAAGGAGTTTGTGAGCCTGATAAAGTGTAGAACCAAACAAAGGCAAAGAATTGTGGGCCTATATCACGGGTCAATTCCCTTTTTTACCATTTTTGGTAAAGCACATTTGGTGCTCGCTTGCCAAACTACAAATCTTTCAAACATAACATTTGGAACTTTATGAATTGAAAGGCTATTTTGCATCACATTTGGCACTCACCAAATTTGGCGAGTGCCAAATGTGATGCAAAATAGCCTTTCAATTCAAAAAGTTCCAAATGTTATGTTTGAAGGCTTTGTAGTTCAAGGCAAGCGCCAAATGTGCTCTATAGAAAATTTGTCATTATGTAAGCCTTGACCTTACACATATACCTACAAAGGGGAGAGAGAAGAGTTGGATTAAGAGGTAAAGAAGAGTGTAAGACTATTTTAGGAGGGATGAAGAGGCAGATAGGAGATTTTTGTTATTAAATTTCCTAATTAGTGAGAGCATGCTCTTCCTCACAGTTTTCCTACAAAGTGATTGTGCTAACTAGCAAGCCAAAAGGACAAGAAAAACAAAGAACACACTATTTACCTACACTTGGGTATAAGTAAAGGTGATACAAAGATGAAACACATATCAATATATTGCTTTAGAAAGATATAGAGGTGATAACATGATAGAAAGTGGAGAGATAATAAAGAGTAAGAAATGAGTTAGGCTATGGAATAGTTAGCAATGTATAGATCTATAGCACTATTTGAATGTAACACCCTATTGATAGTAATATATACATATGGTACTACATACTGATTAGATTTATCTACATGATGTGTTATAGTGTATGTTTTGGTTGTTAATAAATTTATTTCAGTATTGCATATGTTATTCCCTACCACAACTTCTTGTAATATACCACACTCACTCTTGTTATCCTTCTTACCTATGGAACTAGCATATATAATACAACATTTCAATCACCCAGGCATAAAATATTTGATGTGCACCATTAATTTCCAACATCTTAGCTTCATTGTTAGGACCTTGGTAAAAAGGATAAAAGTATCTAAAACTACAAATACAAAAATTACAATAGAGAGGGACTTTGATAAGAATAAGGAAACATAAATATCAATTATGATAAGGAAGACTTGAATAAAGAAGGATTACAATTACAAATACATAATATGTCATTATTTGTGATAGAAGATCATAGGTTATAGCCTTTGGAGAGTGGGTTAAGCATCTAGAGGATGACAACTATAAAAGTCAGATCTAATAGGTATCTTTAGAGATATGTGATCATAAAGATAAAAATAAACCTAACATGTTATGGGTGCATAAAAAGGATTGACCAAGTTATAAAACCAAAAAAATATGGTAAAATTAAATAAAAGAGGAGAGACTTAAGGAAGAAATTGAATTGGAAATAGAGGTAAACATGGAGAAAAGGAGGTTGAAAAAAATTTAGAAAAGAGAGGACATATATCATAAGAGAACAAGTCTTACACTCTTCTCTCTCTTAAGCTTCAAGCCTATTTTAGGATAGATGAAGAGGTAGAGAAAGATTAAACCCTCAAGCTTCAACCCTAACCCCTCAAGTCTCAACCCTCTTACACTCTTCTCTACCTCTTACACTATTTCAGGGGGGATGCAAAGGTAGAGAAGGATTAAACCCTCAAGCCTCAACCCTAATCCCTCAATAATCAAACCTCTTACACTCTTCTATGATGCTTACACTATTTTAGGAGGGGTGAAGAAGCAGAGAAGGAATAAACCATCAAGCCTCAAACCTATACCTTAAACCATAATCTTGTAACCCTCAACCCTAATCTTTATCCCTAAACCTTCAACCCTCAACCATCAAGCCTCAACCCTTAAACCCTAAACCCTAATCCCTCAACCCTCAACCCTTAACCATTAACCCTTGAACCCTAAACCCTTAAACCCTCAACCCTTAAGCCTCAACCCTTAAACCCTAAACCATTAAAACCTTAAATGCTCAACCCTCAAACCTATACCCTCTACCTTATACAATAAAGCCTTAACCCTAATCCCTCAACCTTATATCTTAAACCCTAATCCCTATACCTAAACCATCAACCCTTAAACCCTAATCCCTCAAACCTATACCTTAAACCATAATCCCTCAACCCTTAAACCCTCACCACTCATCCCTTAACCCTTAAACCCTCAAGCCTCAAGCCTCAAGCCTCAAGCCTCAACCCTTAAACCCTAATCCCTCAACACTCAACCATTAAACCCTCTACCCTCTACCCTATACATTAAACCCTCAAACCTAATCCCTCAACCTTATCCCTTAAACAATAATCCCTCAACCCTCAACCCTTAAACTATAATACCTCAACCCTAAACCCTAATCCCTATCCCTAAACCCTTAACCCTCAACTCTTAAACCCTCAACCCTTAAACACCTAAAAATTCAACCCTCAACCCTATACCCCCTACAATATGCATTAAACCCTCAACCCTAATCCCTCAACCCTAATCCCTCAACCCTATACCTTAAACCCTGATCACTCAAACCTCAAACCTTGAATCCTAATACATCAACCCTAAACCATTAAAACCCCAACCCTTAAGCCTCAACACTTAAAACCTTAAACCTTGAACCCTTAAACACTTAAACCCTCTACCCTCTACCCTCTACCATATACATTAAACACTCAAACCTAATCCCTCAACCCTATACCATAAACCCTAATCCCTCAAACCTCAAACCTTAAACCCTTGACCCTTAAAATCTAATCCCTCAACCCTCAAACTACTACCCGCAATACTTAAACCCTAATACCTCAACCCTCAACTCTCGACCCTTAACCCTCTACAAGGTAAATTAAACCATCAACCCTATACCTTAAACCCTAATCCCTCAACCCTCAAACCTTAAACCCTCAACCCTTAGACTCTAATCCCACAATCCTCAACCCTTAAACCTTAAACCCTTAATCCCTCAACCATCAACCCTCAACTCTCTACGCTATACATTAAACTGTCAACCCTAATCTATAAACCTTATACCCTAAACCCTAATCCCTATCCCTAAACTATCAAACCTTGACCCCTAAACCCTAAACCCTCAACCCTCAACCCTCAACCCTTAAACCCTCAACCATCAAGCCTCAACCCTTAAACCCTAAACCCTTAAACCCTCAACACTCTACCCTCTACCTTATACATTAAACTCTCAATCATAATCCCTCAAACCCTAATCCCTCAACCCTCAACCCTGATCCCTATCCCTAAACCTTCAACTCTCAACCCTTAAACCCTCAACCATTAATCCTTGTCCATTAAACCCTAAACCTTAATCCCTCAACCCTCAACCCTTAAACCCTCAACCCTCAACCCTTAAACCCTAATCCCCAAACCCTCGAACCTTAAACCCTCAACCCTCTACCCTATACCCTATACATTAAACCCTCAACCCTATCCCTTAAACCTTAACACCTCAACCCTCAACCCTTAAACCCTGATACCTCAACACTCAACCCTAATCCATATCCCTAAACCCTCAACCCTCAACCCTCAACCCTTAAATCCTCAACCCTTAAGCCTCAACCCTTAAACCCTAAACCTTTAAAAAATTAAATGCTCAACCCTCAACCCTCTACCTTCTACCCTATATATTAAATCCTCAACACGAATCCCTTAACCCTATACCTTAAATGCTAATCCCTCAAACCTCAAACCATAAACACTCAACCCTTAAACTCTAATCCCTCATCCCCCAACCCTTAAATCCTCAATCTCTAACCCTAAACACTTAAATCCTTACCCTTTAAACCTTAATACCTCAACCCTCAACACTCTACCTTATAAATTAAATCCTCAACCCTAATCGCTCAACCCTATACCTTAAACCCTAATCCCTGAACCCTCAAACCTTAATCCCTCATCCCTTAAACCCTAATCCATCAACCCTAAACTCTCAACCCTTAAAACCTCAACCCTCAACCCTCAACCCTCAACCTTCAACCCTCAAACCTTAAACCCTTAATCCTGCAACCCTCAACCCTTAAAACTTCAACCATCAAACATCAATCCTCAACTCTCTACCCTATATATTATACCCTCAACCCTAATCCATCAACCATATACCCTAAACCATAATCCCTCAACCCTCAACCCTAAAACCTTAAACCCTAATCCCTCAACCCTAATCCTTATCCCTAAACCTTCAATCCTTGACCCTTAAACCCTAAACCCTCAATTCTTAACCCTTAAACCCTCAACCCTTAGGCCTCAACCCTTAAACCCTCTACCCTATACATTATACCCTCAACCCTAATCCTTCGACCCTATACATTAAACCCTAACCCCTCAACCCTTAAACCCTTAGTCTCTCAACCCTTAAAACCTCAACCCTCAACCCTCAACTCTCTACCTTGTACATTAAAGCCTCAACCATAATCCCTTTAAAAATTTATAACTTAAACCCTAATCCCTATCCCTAACCCATCAACCCTCAACCATTGAACACTAAACCCTCAACCCTCCACCCTTAAACGCTCAACCCTCAAGCCTCAACCCTTAAAATCTAAACTCTTAAACCCTCAACCCTTTACCATCTACCCTATACATTAAACTCTCAAACCAAATCCCTCAACCCTCTATCTAATATATTGAACCCTCAACCCTAATCCATCAACCTTATACCTTAAACCCTAAACCCTCAACCCTTTATCCTATACATTAAACCCTTAACCCTATACCTTAAACCCTAAGGATGGAAGATAAGGTAGAAAGTGTAGAAGAGACATAGAGAGGGTTGAGAGAAAATGGTTACATAATGGTTAAGAGGGAAGGAGGCAGAGAGGGATTGAAAGGTAAGACCTCGACTATCCATCATCAATCATAAACCATAAACTCTAAGTTTTATCAAAGTGGTAGAGAGAGACACAAAGAGAATGAAAAGTTACTTTTTTGTCAATGTAATCAATTTGGCAAGAGCCAAATTTAGCGCTCACCAAATGAGATGTGGCATTTGGAGAGCGACAAATTTGGAACTTGCCAAATGAGCTGCATTGGGACGTACTAACCCAAAGGTTTGGATTTTTCCTTGGGCATCCAACCGAAAGGGTTGGACAACCATTTGATGCCAAGGACATGATTTTTTGAAAGGGTAACAAAATTTCACACATTTTTGGCCATGCCAACGGTTAGGTTTACACGTCTTTCAATGTAAGTTTATAAAAAACTATGATGACATTAGGCTCTCTCTTACCTATATAACCACATAATTTTTTATTTTTTTTATTATGTTAAGGTTTTCATCCATAACTTCTCCTATTATTGCCTTATTTTTTTTATCAAAAACCAACATGTGCTAGTTTTAGGATTGATTTTTACTTGTTCATCAAATTTTGAAAAAAATTACTTTTTTTAAAACTAGACTCATTCTACACATAATGAAAGAAAAATGATTTTTGATTAGTTTTTTAAAAAATTAGGGGGGAGCATGCTCAAATTTCAACTTTTTAGGATGTGTCCACTTTGAAAATTCATAAAATATTATATATTCATTAAAAAAATAGCCAAAAGAACATGGATAAACTACATGGTGTGAGATAATTTCTCACCGTTTATATTTTTGAAATTCTAAAAAAGGTTAACAAAAAAGGGAGGGGACCATAGATGCTATGCTATTTTTTTTTATAAAAATAGGACCACTTTTGGGGTCCTCCTTTCTAAAACCGTTAATCTTCATTATTTTTTTAAAAAATAGTAGCTTAGAAAGTAGATTCAGAGCACTACAACTCTTATTCTTGCTGCATCATAAAATTTTGAGCGTAACTATCCTCATTTTATTTTGAACATTCTAGACTTTATTGATTTAAAAAAAAAGTGGCATCTTAAGAGCCATTTTATGTCACAACTTGGTGCACTTATACCCATGTGTTGATGAGTCATCATTTTTTCATATCTGTAAACCATAGGGTCTCCATCATTTTTCTCTTTATCTCCTACAACAAGTCGAAGCACGACAATGCACTCCCACACCCAAATGTGCAGAAGTCTCACACCTGTTGACAAGCTAGCACCACCCTTGTACACAACCTGATGCATGTCATGGTACAAATGTGCTAAAAAAGGGTCCCCAAGCATAGATGAAAGCATCCTTTAAGATCCTCTCAAGAACTATCCCCCATCTAGGTCTAAATAATCTAGAATACCTATTTGGCATGAGTGGTCCCTAATAGGTGTGGTAATCACAAGGGTAGCATCAATGATGTCGATATAGCACCTAAGATCAATCTATCCTCCCTCAAGCTCAATCTTGAATCCACCATCAAAACCCACATAAGAGCCTTTGTGCCTCGATCTACATCATACACAACTCGCTCCCCATGGATAATAGCCCTCAATATCTACCAAACATCCTCAAGAATAATAGTCACCTCACCTAGAGGTAAGTGAAGGGTTGATGCCTCTAATCCCTACCTCTCCACCAAAGTAGTCATAAGCAAGAGATGTGTCCAAATCTTTGGCATGTATGCTACATAGTACATTCTAGTCATACTTAGAAAAGTAATGTCAATCTCTATGGTGATAATCCACTCCAAGACCTATGGTCTTCGCTTTCAGGATAGGAGAGGGCCTAGGATAACCAGCACATATAACACTGACAACATCAATATCTAAAAAATTACAAAAATTCTAAGTCCAATTGCCTAAAATAACAAAAGCGGGCCTAATTGCAAAAGCATCTCACTGTCATGAATAAAGGTGTTGCCATTTTGTAATTTGGTGTTGCACTTTTACAAAAACATGCCATTGTCAAGAGTAAACAAAAGTTTCACCCTATAACAAAGGTGACCATCTTACAAATTCAAAGGCATCACAAAATTCAAAAACCTTGGAGTTTATGCAAAGCTCTAATGACTTTGACAAGGGTACCATGTTGGGTTACAAAGGCATGTCATCAAGTTGCAAAAGCATCACACAAAATTGCACTACTTTTGGTATCCTGACTTCTAGCCTACATTTAGCTATCTGGAAATGTGTAACAAAAATCAAATTGGTGCATAACAGGTCACCTAAGCTGGATAGTCTTTGAAACTAACAAACTCGGTCAACACAATGTATGGCTTGAACAACATGTTCCATCATGTCAAGGTCTCCATAGGATCTATTAAACATAAAAATATCTCAAGGGCTCTAGATCTCATGAAGCAAAGTGTGCAAATGAGGCTAAAATTCACTCAAAGGAACATTTATGCCTAGAAAAATCTAAGGTTTTACCCTGCAACTCAGCTTTCTAGCCTCGGCTATCAATCCTAGTAACTTTATCAGCTTCATAAAACTTATTTTTTGTCCTCTTCTCAGTAGAACTACTTTTGTCACCTTATTGTGATCTTGACTCAAAAATTATTTTTTCTGCTCAATCTCTCGAGGGGGTAACACACCAGCATTCCTTCATCCACTGAGGCATAGTGAGGCATCAGTTAAAAAAAGAGAATATTTTAAATTTGTTTCGAGTATCATAAAACAACACATGTACCTTGCTTCAAAGAGGGGAAAAATGTAGAAACCTAAAAATGTCCTGACTATATCATGCTTCTTGATTTCACTTACTAACACCATTTTCATCATTATCACCTAATTCCCCTGTTTGATTAAATAATGTCCAATTATTTAGTTAAATTCACTTAATTTTCCTACTAATCAAATAATTAGGGTTATTTGATTAATTCATCATTTTCATGCTAATAATCCCTCTTGATTAAATAATTCCTAATTAATAATGAGAAATATATTCTAAATCAACTATCTTGTGATCGAACGTCCACTCTCCCACCCATCAGCATTTTTGAACATTGATTTCAAACGAATCTCCAATAGCTCCCCTTCCTCCTACTCTCTTACACATTAACTTTCCTCACCAGAATGAGTTGGTTGTTGATTCTTTTGCTCCATTGTTGGAGCCTATGGTGGTGGCTTCAAAAGTATCTCCTGGTGTGGGTAAGGTTGTTAGCTCTCCAACTGTTCCTATTGGGGGTGCTAAGTCTTTTTTTGATTCTATGAGGTTTGATGATGTGGGGGTGAGCTCTGTGCATCCGTGAAGTGTGTCATTACTACTCATGTTATCTCCCTCGGGCAAGAGGTTTGTGTTAGCATTTTTTTTCTCCAAAATAGGACTAATATGTAGATTTTTCCATTTGTGGCCTTCTATCCTAGATTTGAACCTTTAGATCATGAAGCATTGGAAACCCTTAGTGAGAGGTAGGATTGAGATTTATTCTTCTACCAAATTTTTTTTTTTGCTGTGTTTTCTTCTTCTAACGATAGGTTGGCAGTTTTAGAACATGATTTGTGGTTTTGTGATTCTTATCCCCTGTCTTTGAGGCCTTGGGTTCACTCCTTCAATTTCCTTTGAAGGAACCTATTGATATTATGCATGTTTTGGTGAGATTTTCTTATCTCCCCTTACAATTTTGGGGCTCCTCTGCTCTTCAAAGCATAGGTAATGCTCTTAGTAGATGTTTGAAAGTGGATGAGGCTTCCAAGAACTTTATTCACACTTCTTATGCTCAAATTTTTGTAATTTGTCTTAGACACTACCTAGTGAGGTTGTGCTTCAATTTAATGACTGGTCTTGGTCTCAGCTTGTGTATTATGAAGGAATCTCATTTCACTGTAGACGTTATTTTACTACTGGACACTTGAATCATGACTATTCTCACGACTCTTGTCCTGCTTCTTCCTTTACTTGGTGGAAGAATTCCCTCAAGGACCATCTTAGTGTGTTCCCTGATTATTCCTCATCTTCGAATAATGAGGATTCTGAACCTCCTTCTCCTCCTACTCATGGATTATGAACCATTGATTAATCCTTGATCTACACCTTATGGATATCTCCAACACATTTTCATAAAATAGGGGATATTGTTGAGCATCTCATGGATTATGAACCATTGATTTATCCTTGATCCACACCTCATGGATTATGAATGATTTGATTAATCTTTTATCCACACTCACCTCTTCAAATGATCTTCTCTCATCCATTGATTACCATTTTTAATCTTGATCATTGATCAAATTTCCTAAAATCTATAAATAGTTGGCCTTTTCAAACATCAATTCATTCACAATCTTCATAGCATCCTTACTCTCTTGAATTGTTGAGCCATTCTTAATCAATTTGAGAGCATTTTGTGAATCATTCCCCTTTAACCAAGCTAAATTGCAAATGGATTATTCATTCGATTGAGCAATCTACATTACTACAATTATGCATCAATCCACAATGAGATTGAGGGTTTTCACTTTCAATTTGTTTAATAGTTTTGAATTATATTCAATTCTTTAGATTAAACTCTGTTGAATGCCTTTACAAATGAATTTCATTGAGTATGGCCTTGTTTGATCATTATCTTGTAGGTTCTTAATGTTTTTAGGATCTAATTGCTTTAATTCAGTTCTTAATTGATCATTTAAGCTAACCATATGACACCTTCAACAAGCCATCTAATATAAATTAAATATAATCAAGGTCAAGCAATGGGAGAAGATTATCACCATGTTCAAACTATTAACAAGTACAAGTAGAAGACCAAGCAAGAAGTGGCTAATGTGCTAAAGGAACCAACACCTATGGACAAGAACAAACAATTCAAGATGGGTAAACGATGTGACAAAGTATAACATTTATAGTTACTCCAAAAATATCTGTCATGCTTAAAAGAGCCTCCTCACAAGGGTGAATGTAGAGAATGTTGATGTCAAGCTAATAAAGATAATCATTTATACACATCCTAATGTCTTAGAAGATAAATCTTATAATAATATTAATGAAAATACTAATTTCATTAATATTATAATCTTAATATAATCTTACAGACCATAGAAAACCTAATCACTTAATGTACATTAATACAGATATAAACTTATGTTTTATATGAGATAAATATTAACAACTAAGTTATTCGCTTAAACTTCATTCATCCATAAGTTAGCATTATAATTATTCACTACATAATGACTATTTCAAACATGATCCGGACAATAGTAGAAAAAGACAAAGTGTCTATTTGACTTGGCACGACTCAAAAAGACAAATTACTTGGATAAGTTTTAACCCTAAAAGTATCAGTCCTCCCAAAAGAGAGAGAAACAACCATGGCTTTGAACAGTGAACCATAATAAACTGAGCCCATAGAACCTTCCACCACTTTTTGCGGTATCGATTTATGGATGAAGCAACCTTGTCAAGAGAATCGCACACGGGCATTTCTGTGGATGTTATCATAGAATTCCAAAGCTGTGCAATCTCATCGTCACTTCCAAGCTTGCTGGTGATGATGCCCTCTCGTCTCAAAATACCCACGTTCCCACTGGTGTTAATCAGATCGTTCATTAGAATGGCGTATCTTGTAATGGGTTTCTCTTTTTCTTGGGAGCAGATTTCCAGGGCAATCAGGTTTCTGAGTATCACTTCTGATCTGTTATCTACTTTGAACTCGGGTAAATACAGTGTGGTATCACTCTCTTCGAACTTAATGTGACTAATTCCTCCCCTCAATTTCTTGAATTTCACTCCCACTCTTTTTAATTCCTCTACTGTTGGAACATGTTTTCCTATCTCCCCATCAATAGAGGATATGTGGATCCTAATACTGTACCAAATGAAAAACATGACAAAAACTGGGGACAAGAATAGTAAGGGTTTCTCCACATCATCCGATCTCTCTTCCGTCTGCCACACGGCCCAAGGAGATCCAAGTGTACCCAGACACAAATGTTTAGGTATGGTTAGTGAAGATGTCCTCGCTAGAGTCTTAATAATAAAATGAACGCAAGATGCTCGTGGAGGTTAAAGTGGGCACATAGCTGTCTGACACTAATCTTGACTCTTCACGCTGGATCACACACTACTTATCTAGGTACAGGTCCTATTTAATGAAAATATAGTAAATTGAACAATTTTCCTGTCAAAAATGTTGTACGGGACAGTGTACATGTACCCCGAGCTCAATGGATTGAATCTGCACCTTACACGTTCGAAAAACTGTGCCGTAGAATAGTTAATCTCACATCAATTATGCTTATTTTACTTTTACGGTCATTTATGGCACATCAACCTCTTCAGGTATGGTATTTTGGCAATGTCTAGGCAACTTTCAAAATGAACATTTAATCGTATTTATTAATTAATTAAAAAATAAAGCTACAATGGTATCTTTATTTTTAATTAATTAATAAATATGAGTAAATATATTTATTTTTAGTTAATTAATAAATATGTTCAAATGTCCGTTTTGAAGGCTGCGTAGACATTGCATGGTATTTTTAGCTTGATATTCCCCCATTAGGATGAGTACTTGGGTGGTGTTGTATCTAATATTATTTTTATTTTTTTACAAATAAATCAGTAAACTAAATATTGCACCCAAACATTGATATTTTTACATGCAAATCAAATTGCATGGAATTCTAAATTAGGTTTGAAGTAAAATTTTGGGGAGGATTTTTACTACATGGCTCTAATATCATGTTAGGATTTTAATCTATGATCATAACAACAAAAATCTTGTGCATCCACAATTTGCACACAATGATCACGGTAATTCACATTAGAGTTAATTTGAATGTGCAATGACTTTGCCTAAATAAGAAAGAAAAAGGCAATCCAACTATCATATGGATTAACAAGTGATCCATGATGTGACACAAATAAGTAGAAAAGTGTCTTATAGGTGTCAACCTTAAAATCACTTGGAATGTGCAAACCAACAACCTATTCCATCAAATCATCAACTTTAATGCCAAGTGTTGAGTAGCCTTTGAGGTATGATGGAAAGTCTTTCATGGTTAAAAAGATAGTACACGAGGTTTACTAAATAACTTGGTAACCTCTAAAAGCTTAAAAGTTGTACATTCAGTTAAACAAGATGTTGTCTACTGTCGTCAAGCTAAGTACACTTAAGTTTAGTAAATAGATAAATGATTCAAAACAGATTACTAAGTATCACCGCAGGTTTGTCATCTACTTTGAACTCAGGCAAATACAGTGTGGAATTGCCCTTGTTGAACTTAATATGACTAATTCCACCCTCCAGTTTCTTGAATTTCATTCCTCCCCTTATTAGGACGAAACATGTTTTTCTGACTTCCCTTCTCTAGGGGATAGACGGTTCGTAAGAGAGTACAAAGTTGTAGTTAAGTGCTTCTTAATATAGTGCAAAATGACAAATATTATCCCCAATATGAACAACATGACAAAAACGAGAGATAAAACAAGTTGAAATACCCATTTTATACGAATGCATCTGCATGTAGTTTTGTGATAGATCGATTGTTTAATCTAGCAAAAAATATTCTCTGTTGTAGTTGTGTGCAAGATCAAGAACGTTCACAGAAATGTTCAACTCATGCTAGCTGTAAGTGTCCTCAACAATGACGTGAATGCTTGTTTTGTGCTTTCATTGTCCGAGCAAGATGCTCCGGAAGTGGAATCTTTCCGCTGGATCACACAACTGCCCATCTAGGTACGGGCGCTTTTAATATTTTCTATGTACAACTAACAGTCTTACCTACTTAATTCATATCTACTTAATATTTATATTAATGTTGATGTTACGGTTTTTTTTATGACATTTTAGTGAGATTTAATTGTATTTTTTCTTTCATATTTCATCGAAGCATCCATGACATCTGGGTGATGATTACGTGAGACTTCTTAGGCTACCTATTACAATGCTACTCTATTATGATAAATGTTATTTTTAGTTTTAATCAAAATGTTAATTTTAGGATAGATACCATTAAGATTTTGATAGTAATTATTTTATAGAAAGACTCACAAATTATTAAATTAAATACCATCACAAAGTATTGATTGTAATTCTTTTATGATAATAGACATTCATCTAATGTTTGGTAGAATATTAAATTGAATTGTATTAAGCACTACTTAAAACAAAATTTTAACTTGGCTCATGGTTTCAGATTAAAGAATAATAATGAAACTATTTATTTAAATATGACTTCTCAAATTATTTAATAAGGTGTGATATCCTGACAAGCTATCCAAGTGTGCAAGCAATAACTAACATGAACTAATATTTACATGGAGAATGAGTTCATTGTGTAAATTCTTTCAAACAATTTAGATTAATGCTTGTCTTTATTTTAAACAAGACGAGACTTTTCATTGAGGATCAAGGGGTCTAGAGTAATCTTCAATCAAGTTCATGTTGTACACCAATACATAATAGAAATAATAACTTAATTTTGCAAAATGTGGAAGCATAGCAAGTTACATGAATTGTTTGACAGAGTGTCTCAAAGAAATGCATTCTCATGGACTGTAATAATTTTAGGGTATGCAAAAAAACGAATATGTTGAAAATATGATTTTAGAAACTCTTAAGCAAATTCAATTGATAGGTGCAAAGCCAAATCCCATAATGTTTGCTAGCATCCACTAAAAAATATTCAATAAGATGGATTAATCCTACCCTAGACAAATGTATTGTATTTCATAAAATTATTTTAATCCATATACTTATTTTTAAATTAATCAATCATAACCGCCAAGTCAAACTAATATCATAAGTTGTAATTTTCCAAACTAAACTATTAAAACAAAACCACCTATAAATGATTTTAGAAACTCTTAAAAAAAATCAATTTACAAATGTAAAACCAAATTTCACAAAGTTTCCTAACATCTTCTTAAAAAATATTAAATAAGATAAATTAAACCTGCCCTAATTACATACATTGTATATCATAAAATTATTTTAATCCATATAATTATTTTTAAATTAATCAATCACAATCTTCAAATCAAACTAATATCATAAAATGTAGTTTTCCAAACCAAACTATTAAGATAAAACGACCTCTAAAAAAAACTAATACAACTTCAAAAAGATCCGCTCCTACAACCACAAATAAAATGAATAATTTAGTTTGTGCCTTCTTTTTCCGTGCAAGATGCTCGTGGAGGGGGATAGGCACTTAGAATCTCACACTAGTCTTATTTCACACGAAAAATGAATCTCACACCAGTCTTGATTTCACACTAGTATAAAACAGCTTGGAATGAAAGGTTTCATAAAGTCATGCAAAGCTTGTATTCTATTAGGCCAAACAAGCACGTTCCAAGGGGAACAACTTTCAAGGTCACACTACCTAGAGGTTTGTGGGTCCATTACATTGAGAGGAGCAACAACGTCATTATATTGGAAATTTAAAATTTATATGTTAATGTTTATTAATAATTTAAAATAAGTTAATGTGATTGTAAGGAAAACATATTTTATTTAAAAATTTGTAATAGAGTTTATAAAATAAAAATATATTTTCTATTTGAATTTGCTTTTTCAAGGTTTAGTGTATACATATTAGATCTGAAATTTAAAAGATATTAAAGTCATATTAAACCTTTATTTTAAATCAAGTAACAAGTCATATTAAACCTTTATTTTAAATCAAGTAACATATCTTTGGATTAAATATAAGGAAGATTAAATCAAATCCTTACTTTCACTTATCAAGTAAGAGATCTCTTATGTCAGACAGATTTTTTTATGGATATGAGTGATGTAGTTACTCTTGAATTCCTCAAGATCTTGATGATCATCGTGAAGAGAGGAGTGATTAAGGATTTGATTTATAGGTTTTTGGATAAGGATGTGGATGGCTAGGATTAAATAATTGATGAAAGGTGGACATTAAATGAGACAACTTGGAGCATTGGATCATGTGCAAGGGACCCTTTAATTTAACCTAATTTAAGTGATTGTGGAGGAATTTTTTACTTATCAATTTCAAGTGGATGGGAGTGGATCTATTTGATTTAATTTAATAAAATAAATGGTAGGTGGATGTAATTTAATAATGGAGTGGAAAGTGGATTTAAATTAATAATTAGGTGGAAAATGATTTAATTTGTGATATTGCTAGTAGAATTCAACCATGTAGTTTTTACGAGTCAAACTCATTGACCCATGTTTCATGAGTAGTGGTTCACAAGCACCCATCTCTTATGAGAAAGTTACAAAAGGACCTCCAAGGTGCCAATATCATGTCAAACATGTGGTTGCATGAAAACAACTCATTTGTTCATGCTCCATAGATTTTTACGTCAAATGTAACATCCCTCTAATTAAACCTCGAAGGTTAAGAGCCAAAAATGACAAGATAATATTTTTTTTAAACAACAAGGATAACATACACAAAAGAAGTTTCCAATACATTTAAAATGACTTCATACAAAGCCAAAAATGGCCTAATGCAGCCCAAGGGAGAGGATTAATCTACCCTCCAAAGAAAAACCGGACAAGAACAAAAAGATAGCCCTAGGAAAAATGCTCTGGAACCTTAACAGCATTGCTCTGGAACTTGCAATGCTGCTCCGAAACTTGCAGCGCTGTTCCGAAACTTACAGCTCTGACCAGCGCTGCTCCAGAACCTTGACAGCGCTACTCCAAAACTTACAACGCTGCTCTGAAACCTTGTCACCGTTGCTCCGGAACTTACAACGTTGCTTTGGAAACTTGACAGCATTGCTTCGGAACTTGTCGCGCTGCTCTGGAACCTTAACAACGCTGCTCCGAAACTTGCAGCGCTGCTCCGGAACCTTAACAGCACTGCTCCAAAACTTGCAGTGCTACTCCGGAACTATGGCAACAACTACATGAATTAAAATAGCATGATGATGAGCGCTAGAAACTTAACAACATGATACATAAAGGATGAAAATAGATCTAGAGCTTTAATTTAACATGAATTAAGAATGAATCCATAAAAGAATTATCATTGAACATGCAATTCCGATACCAACACCAGAACCCGAAAGCCAAACATAAATATCACATATCTTCTCATTAAATTTATGATTTCTTTCACTCTCAAGTGAGTACATGAGCATAAAGAAATGAGTTTGAATACAATGGCATCTACATGAATAAAATACATCATCTGAAAGATAAATACGGAAGAGGGGATGACTCCAACGGTGCTCCAATAACCTGTACACCGGTCCCCAATGGCGGTGGCAACATCTCCCTACCATGTGGACTCAAAAGAGGCCACCCCACCGTGCTCGAAGATAGTTACAAGGCCCAAACAGAGGTAGCAAGACAATGGCAAGGTGAGGCTAACACTCACATCAATCACGGAGCAAACATGGAAGGAAATGCACACCATCAAATTCACAACAAGAAATGCTCATCCAAAATCATGACAGGTACTACACATGTCTACCAAGGGCTAGATAATAGAGTGCATATCAGATGGAGTTTCATCATGCATGCTCGAAGGGATGGCACCACATGGAATCAAGTACACCTCTCATAGGGACAAGAAGACTCAATCATGCCCAAATCCATGCCCCACAAATGAATGACACAATGCCCTGCAGACGGATGGGCCTTCTCGAGTGCATCCTTAGCCTTTACAAGTGCTCAAGGCCATGCATGAGGACTCATTATCTTATTAGTGTTTTACCCCATTAATTTTATTTATTTATCACTTGTTTACTCTAACTCTACTACTAGTTCCCCTAGCAGCCACTTACAGGCCTCGGGCCCGTAGAGAGCCACTCCATATGACCACTCTATTACCTAGACCTTTGATCATCTCGTTTAACCAAACGAGGAAACCAAATAATACATGAAATGAAGAAAAGACCACAATTTCAATCAAATGAACCAATTAAAAATAGCCAACTAACACTGTTGTAAATGACACATTTAATGGTTGTGTTTCAACATGAAAAGAAGGCATATAAAACATGTAAAAATTCAAAGTGTCTGGATTACGAATCTAAGCCCGACTCAGTTCAAATTTAGGCATTTCAAATCAAAATCCACCTTTGATTTTTAATTTTAGGGCCAAAAAATAAGTGTTGTAAAGGAAAACGTTTTTTTCCACATAAGGCAAGCAAAAAAAACACAGAAAATTAAAAGTGCCCAAATTTCAAATCTACAAAAACCCAGTTGAGGTATGGGCATCCCTACATGAAATCCACCCTTATTTTTCATTTTTATCAACAGGGTAATGAGCAACAATAGAAAACATAGTTTTTTTTTTATACAAATTGGACAAAAGAAAAACAATAAGAAAGAACCCAAAACAGATTTCTCTTATAAACCCGATTCGAGTTTGCTGGAGATTTACAAATTCAGTCACACAACAACAATAACCAAATAAAACCATCTAGCATTCACTCCAAACAATACAAAACAGAAACATGAAGGAATTCCTCAATTTTCAAGGGACAACAATAACCCAGATAAGAAAGAGAATTTACCAGCCAAGTATCAATGAAAAACCACAGAAAATTACCTCGAATTGCCCCAAAACCGAAATGGCAAATTAGCTCAAAGGAGAAGGCTCAGACAAGCTCCAAAAATAGACAAAAAGCAAGGACTGGTAGGATAATTTCAATAATTTGCCACCCACAAAATCTCCATAGCAAATCTTTCACAATCTCCCCAACTTAGTTACCCAAATGATGGGGGTTTCTTCCTCCATGCAAAAACAACAATTTCTTTTTTCTTTCCAAAATAAAAATCTTCCCCTTAAACAAAGCTCTTTTTTCTTTTCTATATTTTCCCCCTCCAAAACCAACAAAAGGAATAAAAGCATTTTTATAAAATTATGCATTAAAACTCCCCCAAAAGGAACAACTAATTAAAATCACAAATAAGCAATATTAAAATACACATGAAATATTAATGAAAAACAAAACCAAATACCTCAATGAGACAAGTAGGCAAGTCACATAAGGGAGCATGGTGCTCCGGAAGTTACCGTTAGGTAACTGGATAGAAGACAACAATACGGAAACACTTCCCTAACAAGGTACAGTGGGTTAGGGTAGGGGATATTGGCCTGTGACTACCTCTAGTAACCACCATCAGGGAAAGAGAGTACGCTCAGGCCTATAAATTTAGGCAAAGTTGATACTCAGTACCTACATCACTCCAATTCAAACATTAACGTACATGTGCATGAATCATATATCATATATCTAAAGCAACATCAACCATCAGGAAAAAGAGTCGTAATATCATAAGCCTCTCGGTTATGAGTGTTATGATATCATATTTTTCCTGTCCATAATCATACAAAAGCAAGGACAATGATGTATACATAAAAATATAAGCATGTAATCCAACATAATATCTAACCATGTAAGCATAAAATCCAACATAAACAATAATCATGTCAACAACATAATAGCATATAAATATGTAAGCATGTAAACATGTGATCCAACATAACAATCATGGAATTACACCTCTCAGATGTCAATACAAAATAATGAAGGGACAAATAGAGTAAATACAAGCTATACAGTTATCGGAATCCATCAAATCATCAACCTTAATGCCAAGTGTTCAGTGACTTTTAAGGTGAGATGGAAAGTCTTCCAACCTCAAAAAAAATAGTACATGAGGTTTACCAAATAACTTGGTAATTTCTAAAAGCTTAAAGGTTACATTCAGTTAAACAAGATGTCTAACCTCATCAACCTAAATACACTTGCGTTTAATAAATAGATAAATTATTCACCTTAACAATAATGAGTTTTTGCTCTTCGTGGAAGCAGATTTCTGAGTATCACCTGTGGAATTGTTCTTGTTGAGCGTAATATGACTAATTCCACCCTTTCCAGTTTCTTGAATTTCATTCCTCCCCTTATTAGCTCCTGTATAGACGAAACATGTTTTTCTGTCTCACTTCTCTAGGGGATAGACGGTTCGTAAGAGAGTACAAAGTTGTAATTAAGTGCTTCTTAATATAGTGCAAAATGACAAATATTACCCCCAATATGAACGTGACAAAAACGAGAGATAAAATAAGTTGAAATACCAATTTTATACGAATGCATCCGGATGTAGTTTTGTGAAAGATCGACTATTTAATCTAGCAAAAAATATTCTCTGTTGTAGTTGTGTGCAAGATCAATTCTTTAATTTTGCAAACGATCATAAAGCAATTGCAGGATATGAGCTTCTTGACTGGAGATTGGAGGAGGTAGGGACTTGCCTATCAACAATGTAGTCATGAAGCAATTGCAAGATATGAGATTCTTTTTTGATATTCCCGATTCCTTCCTTCTCATACTTTGATTGGGGATAGATTCTTTAGAGCCGACTCAAACCAGATATCATCATTTGATCCCACAATGAACCTGATTTTCTTCAAAACCCAGAATGGTAGTTGAATTTCCATCTTGAGCATATCTTTCACAATTTCTGTCAACAGAGGATGATGTCGTTCCCTGTTAAGAATGCTATCAATAAAAACCGACACTGTTTTCTCTTTATCTTCATCTTCTCGGAACCTGTCGATAATTTCTAGAACAAAACAGGCATCCCTCACTATCATCCACGCACACGCTTCACTGCTAAGTTTAAATTCTTCAGCATAGCTTTCCTTTATTTTATCCTGGACCTCTTTCTCCGTAAACTTTTCTATCACCGATTTTAAGCCACCTTTCCAAGGTGACTTTAAGGTGCATTTTTCTTGCCACTTCTTACTTGAGAAGTTTCATGTCAACAACCAGTGCATCTTTTTGTGGGAAATGGTAAGGACCCAAGGAGATGACCCAAGGAAATGGTAAGAACCCAAGGAGGAATATAGAACTCCACAGTGCTTTTTCTCAACAGAGGCTTTGGAACAGTATGAATGAGGCAATCACGGACTTTTTCTGCTCTCATTTCCCCCTCTAAACTTGACTCGACTACACCGACACCAACCCACGAATCTTCATCAAATATTTTTTTCTCTTTGTTGTTTATATTTTCCATCTCAGTGAACGTTCACAGAAATGTTCAAGTCATGCTAGCTGTAAGTGTCCTCAACGATGACGTGAATGCTTGTTTTGTGCTTTCATTGTCCGAGCAAGATGCTCCGGAAGTGGAATCTTTCCGCTGGATCACACACTGCCCATCTAGGTACGGGCGCTTTTAATATTTTCTCTGTACAACTACCATTCTTTTATTTTCTTTTTTTTGAGAAAAGCATAATATTAATATAAAAAAAGAATTTACAAGAGTACAGATGCGCGTAAAAGAGGTACATCCCAGTCCGAATAACTGAAAGAAGCGGTCAAACAAAAAAAACAGAGCATATACCAGCTAAAACAACATAAAGAAATGTTGCTGAGTGCAGCAAACAACTACCATTCTTACCTACTTAACATTTATATCTACTTAATATTTATATTATTGTTGATGTTACAGTTTTTTTTATGACATTTTAGTGAGATTTAATTGTATTTTTTCTTTCATATTTCATCTAAGCATTCATTACATCTAGGTGATGCTGTCAAGATTCGGTGAGACTTCTTAGGTTACCTATTACAATGCTACTCTATTATGATAAATGTTATTTTTAGGTTTAATCAATATGTTAATTTTAAGATAGATACCATTAAGATTTTGATAGTAATTATTTTATAGCAAGATTCACAAATTATTAAATTAAATACCATCACGAAGTATTGATTGTAATTCTTTTATGATAATAGACATTTGTCCAATGATTGGTAGAATATTAAATTGAATTGTATTAAGCACTACTTAAAGCAAAATTTTAACTTGGCTCATGGTTTCATATTAAAGAATAATAAAGAAACTATTTATTTAAATATGACTTCTCAAATTATTTAATAAGGTGTGATATCTTGACAAGCTATTCAAGTGTACAAGCAATAACTAACATGAACAAATATTTACATGGAGAATGAGTTCATTGTGTAAATTATTTCAAACAATTTAGATTAGTGCTTGTCTTTATTTTAAACAAGATGAGACTTTCCATTGAGGATCAAGGGGTCTAGAGTAATCTTCAATCAAGCTCATGTTGTACACCAATACATAATAGAAATAATAACTTAATTTTGCAAAATGTGGAAGCATAGCAAGTTACATGAATTGTTTCATAGAGTGTCTCAAAGAAATGCATTCTCATGGACTGTAATAATTGTAGGGTATGCAAAAAAAAAAAATATGTTGAAAATATGATTTTAGAAACTCTTAAGCAAATTCAATTGATAGGTGCAAAGCCAAATCCCATAATGTTTGCTAGCATCCACTAAAAAATATTCAAAAAGATGGATTAATCCTAACCTAGACAAATGTATTGCATTTCATAAAATTATTTTAATCCATATACTTATTTTTAAATTAATCAATCATAACCGCCAAGTCAAACTAATATCATAAGTTGTAATTTTCCAAACTAAACTATTAAAACAAAACCACCTATACATGATTTTAGAAACTCTTAAAAAAATTCAATTTGCAAATGTAAAACAAAATTTCACAACCTTTCCTAACATCCTCTTAAAAAATATTAAATAAGATAAATTAAACCTGCCCCAATTACATACATTGTATATCATAAAATTATTTTAATCCATATAATTTATTTTAAATTAATCAATCACAATCTTCAAATCAAACTAATATAATAAAATGTAGTTTTCCAAACCAAACTATTAAGATAAAACGACCTCTAAAAAAAACTAATACAACTTTAAAAGATCCGCTCCAAACTTTTCGAGTCTCGATTTTAAAAGATCCGCTCCTACAACCACAAATAAAATGAATAATTTAGTTTGTAATTTATTTTTCTGTGCAAGATGCTCGTGGAGGGGGATAGGCACTTAGAATCTCACACTCGTCTTATTGCACACGAAAAATGAATCTCACACCAGTCTTGATTTCACACTAGTATAAAACAGCTTGGAATGAAAGGTTTCGTAAAGTCATGCAAAGCTTGTATTCTATTAGGAGAGAGGGCCCAATAGTCGTGCGGGGTCCAATAGTCGTGCACCTAATCGTACATATAATACCCAATAGTCGTTTATATAATGTCCAATAGTTGTGATTTGACTACCCATAATTAAACAAAATGTATGCTTTTGATCTAAAAAGCAACCAATCATGTGATACCACATCAGTGCTCAACTACTCATGATGTAATGCACGAGAATTGGTCTCACTATTTTTTGGGGCCTTTTTCGACACCTTGACAAAAAAGCATGCTGATGTGGCATCATATTTGATGATGTGGCCCTGAAACCTTAGTTATAAGCTGAGAACTTGCCAAGTAAGCTGCTGTAAAAAATTGGGAGTGATTTGAAATTTCGACGTAGGATAATTAGAAGCGCGAAGTTAGGGTGCACGACTATTGGGCCCTCTCCCCTAGGCCAAACAAGCACGTTCCAAGGGGAACAACTTTCAAGGTCACACTACCTAGAGGTTTGTGGGTCCATTACATTGAGAGGAGCAACAACGCCATTATATTAGAAATTTAAAATTTATATGTTAATGTTTATTAATAATTTAAAATAAGTTAATGTGATTGTAAGGAAAACATATTTTATTTAGAAATCTATAATAGAGTTTATAAAATTAAAATATTTTTTATATTTGAATTTGATTTTTCAATGTTTAGTGTATACATATTAGATCTGAAATTTAAAAGATATTAAAGTCATATTAAATCTTTATTTTAAATCAAGTAACACATCTTTGGATTAAATATAAGGAAGATTAAATCAAATCCTTACTTTCACTTATCAAGTAAGAGATCTCTTATGTCAAACAGATTTTCTTATGGATATGAGTGATGTAGTTACTCTTGAATTCCTCAAGATCTTGATGATCATCGTGAAGAGATGAGTGATTAAGGATTTGATTTATAGGTTTTTGGATAAGGATGTGGATGGCTAGGATTAAATAATTGATGAAAGGTGGACATTAAATGAGACAACTTGGAGCATTGGATCATGTGCAAGGGACCCTTTAATTTAACCTAATTTAAGTGATTCTGGAGGAATTTTTTACTTATTAATTTCAAGTGGATGGGAGTGGATCTATTTGATTTAATTTAATAAAATAAATGGTAGGTGGATGTAATTTAATAATGGAGTGGAAAGTGGATTTAAATTAATAATTAGGTGGAAAATGATTTAATTTGTGATATTGCTAGTAGAATTCAACCATGTAGTTTTTATGAGTCAAACTCATTGACCCATGTTTCATGAGTAGTGGTTCACAACCACCCATCTCTTATGATAAAGTTATGAAAGGACCTCCAAGTTGCCAATATCATGCCGAACATGTGGTTGCATGAAAATAACTCATTTGTTCATGCTCCATGGATTTTTACATCAAAGGAGAAAGAAAACATCATTGATACAATGAAAAGCATAAGATTTCCTTCTACTTTTGGTGTGACATTAGAAAACTTATTCACAAGAGATGGGTTAGAGTTCTCAGGGCTAAAAACACATGTTTGGCACAATTGGATAAAGGTAACTTTGTAGAACGTCAGCTTTGTTGGCAACATAATTAGAAATTCGTATATCTTAGTGATAATAGAATTTCATGAATATTTTAACATTGTTTTTGTTAATGGTCATGTAGTGTGTGTTGTCCACAACAATACCGAGCATCTTTGACCGTGATGTCACATTAACTATTTACAAATTATCAAAATATTTGAGGTATTTTGAATCCATCATGCATACTCTTCAATGAATCTTATCCTTTGAAGAGAATTATTAGTAATGTCTTTATATATGTTTATACCTTTAGTTTTGAACAAATAATAAATCTTTGTTATAATACACATTAATATCTGTAGGTGGGTTTCATCTAAAGAGATACATCAAGATGAACTGAATTATTGGAAGACGAACATTCCACATTTAATGTGTGATATTCAAATTTACTTCCCTCTGGGCTTCTTCAACTCTCAAGAGCACCTCCTTGTACACCTAGTAGAAGAGATTGAATGGTGTACCTCCTATCCATATTCAGACAATGTGGCTTTTGGAGAGATATATGAAGGTTATAAAACAATTTGTGAGGCAAAAGGATCGATCGGAAGAGTCCATGGTTGAGGGGTACATGGTTTTCTAAACAATGGTTCATTTGAAGGAGAAAAAAATCAAGAGTCAAGCGACTTCAAAGAGGATAAAAGGTATACAAAAATGTTTGAAGTAATTGCTTTTATCTTAAATTCTATAAGAAATAGCTTTAAATCATAATTAATTCATTGAACAATTATATTTTTCATTGTAGATGCTAAGGAGTGGGAGTCATTACATTTGTATGGTGTATACAATTTTGACGTTATGTTGGGATGGATGGAGAAGTGCACTAAACAAAAGAAATTAGAGGATGAAAAGGCATGGACCAATGTATATAACAGACATGGTCAAAACACTACTCAAGGACTTCCTGCAAGCCATAAAAGAAAATGGCTAGATAGATGCTTGTGGAATTGGCTAAAGACCAATATTGAACAAGAGGCAACAAAGGGGAAGAATAGAGTGACACAACAACAACTGAATTTTGTTAAAGGATCTAGAAATGGGGAGGTGATACATATATATTAACATATTTGAGGTATTTAGTGATTTTCCTTTTAACTTTTTTATCCTTGAATCTAATTAGTTAATATTTATATGAATTTAGGTAACATATTACAAAGGAATGTGGAATTTCAGCATCATTTGAGGTGGAATACCATTCGCATGCAAATGATAGACAACCAATCACAAGCACACTTCGCTATTATGGAGTGTTGGAGGATATTGGAGAGATTGATTTTATATCTTTCAAGAAAGTTGTTTTTTATGTTCAATGGCACAATCTTATCAAAGTGGGTGAAGACAAAACTATATAGCTACACCAGAATGAATTCCATATTATCAATACATCTAGGTTTGAAGCCACTTCTGAACCTTATGTGTTTCCAAATCAACGTGACCAGATATTTCTCATTCCAAATTTAGAACAACCTAGTTGGTCATTCATGATTGGTTATGATCCAAGAGGACGAAGAGTAACATTTGTTCAAGATGTAGAGGACCATGATTTTCTTGAAGACGCAAAAGTCCCCCTTGAAGACATAGATGGCCAAGATGGAGATGATGAAAACTTTATTGTCAATGATGTGTATGACCAAGATGAAGATCATGATGAGTTTACTGAAGTGTCTGAAGGATATGAGCAACCACATGGGCATCAAGTCCATGAAGATGATGAATTTATTGATTTTTATTTACTTGTAGATGAAGGTGAAGAAGACCATGAAAACTATGGTATTAATTTATTTGTGGATTTAGGGCCCATTAATGATAGTGCATTTATGCCATTAGATGAGGACATTTCATGTGAGAATGACATTGTTTGATCATCATGTCTAGCTTAAGATGGTTGTGAGGATTCAATACAATATAATTAACTCTTTACAGGTGTGGCAATGGAAAAATTATCCCTTTTCCTTACTTGATTTGGGAATTATTAATGTTAAAACAAACTTAATGTCACCTTGATCTACTATTGTAATGTGTTTAACACATTCACATTAGGTCTTGGGCCCTTTTTATGTTAAATAAACCTAACATTGGCTTAATTTAGTGTTGTAAATTGTATTCATTTACACCTTCACATTAAATTTAGGACCCTTGTAAACTAAATGGACCTAATTTCGCCTTGATCTATTGTTGTAATGTGTTTTCCACATTCACATTGGATTTAGGGCCTTTTTAAGCTAAATAGACCTAATTTTTCCTTAATTTAATGTTGTAAAGTATATTTATTTATACTCACATTGATTTTTGGGCCCTCTTGCTTTTATGAACTTTACATCATCATTAATAGGCCCCTAAGACCCTATATTATGCATTTTGAGGCATAATTCAGCCAAAATCCTAACACTAGATCAATAAATAAACTTAATTTCTCAGCTCCTAGACATTTCCTCCATGCAAAAATTCCTAGTGAGACCCATACGCCACCTTGGTCATATCCCATCGAAATGGGACCTATACACTACAAGTGGCATATGAGTCCCATTTGGCCCCCTTTTAGGGTTTTGAGCAAGAAATCAAGGTTTTAAATTCAAATTCTATGTATGTTGGCCTTTGGGATCTACTACACGGTACATTAGATGGATTGCCTATATAAACAAGGCCTCAAATCATTATTTCATAGAAGCCTTCATGATATCAACATAAGATATCAAGAGTTAAGCATTCCAAGACTTCAAAAGAGTGTCGAGATAATTTACAAGAGAATTTCTAAGGCATTCAAGGGAAAATTTCTTCATAAATTATTGTAGCAATTCAAGATCCATCATCATGTCAAGATTATCAAGAATCAAGCATGTGGTTGAGCTAGTGTTGTGATGTTGCATGCAAGATCTAAGATTAAGAATTGTTCTTGTTCTACACTTATTTCAAAATCTAAATATGCATCCTTCATGGCCACTTCATGTTAGATTTCTAATCTACAAGACATTCATTATTCATGTTTCATGTCCTTATTTCATTATCTCATCATTTGTTTTAATTATCTAAAAGGGGTTTAACCAAGGCAAACCCCCATTACTAACAAATCAATAAGTTTTTCTCTCTCTACATGTGTGATTGCAGATCTAGGTGTCTTGAGGCTTGAAGATCCTTTGAATATTAGGTTGCAAGTTTGAATAAATTCATCAAGTTATTACAAGGTTGTCATCTTCACTAAAAGTAACCTACAGGTTGCAAATCAAGGTTTTAGATCCGAAAACGAAGTGTGAAAGGAAAAGTGGAGATGGGAGAGAAAAATCAAGCCTTAACCCTCGAAAAGGCTGAGCAGTACTGATACGCCACGTATGGCATATGAGTCCCAGTATAGGGATTTTTCCAAATTTTAGTGAATTCAGGTCATACACTGACAAATTCCTGTTTTGGCACAGAAACCCTAGTTTGGGACTAAATCACCTAGACTAGTGTATGAGTCCCAATGGGAATCAAACAACAAGTTTCCAGGGTTTTGGAGCTTGTTTTTACTTCATCACTTTTCCAGGTGCACCTTAGTTCATTTCCAATTTAATATTTTGTATTTCAATTTCATATCCTAGGTCATCTACTTAGGTTTTGCATGGTACTTTGCATGATTCATTAATATCTTATCTTTCCAAGCCCTATCTTGGTGGTGAACCCCTCTTTAGTCATTAATCATACCCTCAGACATTCTTATTTCAGATCTCTTTCCCCTTTACATCATGATTCTTGGATTGAGATCTCAAGGGTTTCCTTGAGTGAAACTTTAGTGTGAAATGGGAACCCTATCTCCTTGAAGGTTGGGGCTTCATATATTTCCTGTTGTTTCATTTTGGTGAACCTACATTTTAAACATATTAATTCTTATTTGGAGTGCACTACCATCCTAGATTTAGCTTGCATTAACATTGCATTGCATTTTGCATTAATTAATTGGCATTCTAGGGTTTCCAAATCTTGCATTAGTGAAAGTGCATATAGGTTGCATTTTTGCATCTTGTATCATTAAATTTCATCTAAAATCTGCATTTGCATTTAGTCTATAGATCATCCAAACCAAAAATCATAAAAATCACTTAAATATTTTTGAAATTTGTGAAAAAACCCTCATTAGGACTCATATGCCCCTCTGGGAAATTTAGTCACAATGCAGATTTTAAACTATATTTTCTAGAATTCAAAAATCTTTTTTTGAGCTTCTGTTTGTTGTTGATAACTTTTTTTTTAAATTTATATATTTTCTATTTCATTCACTTCATTGCATCTAGTTTAAATTGATCCATCTTGTGCATTGCTTAATTGCATCTAGAACATTCATTTTAGATTATTGCATAGTGTAATTACCTTGTTTGAAATCTAAAAATTGTATTATCCTCTTACATGTTTTCTCCTTCAATGTTGCATTTCAAATTTTTAGGACAATCATTACATCATGCTTTCATTGCAAAAATCTATAGTTATCATACTTCATGTTCTATTTTCAGGTTTTGTTGAGTGTTGTAAGAAAGTTTTGTTA
Source organism: Sequoia sempervirens (assembly GCA_007258455.2). Taxonomy (NCBI): domain Eukaryota; kingdom Viridiplantae; phylum Streptophyta; class Pinopsida; order Cupressales; family Cupressaceae; genus Sequoia; species Sequoia sempervirens. The sequence continues at coordinate 597,294,678 of VDFB02281492.1, forward strand.
AATGCATATGAATATGAAGTCTTTTGTTCATCATTGATCCCTCTGCTAGTATCCATTCTATGAGTGAGGTTAGTCTAGTGAAAGAGAATACAACCTTGGGTAATCATAACAATCACATTTATTCTTCTCCTAATATCTCTCCTAGTTGTGAAGAAGATATTTTGCTGTTAGAAGAACTAAGCTATGAGAGTTTTGAGAACCCTAGTTGTTTCTCTCCTACCTCTCCTATTAGGAAATACATTACTAAACAAGAGGACATTATAACAATAGGTAATCATGACGATGAAATAACATAGCAAGAGACCATTGAAATCTACCTACATAACACTCCAACTAGTCTAGATTCATCTCCCAACATCTTCCCCTCTTGTGATATTGTTGTAAATGATGAGGATATGTTGGTGTTGTGAAGAACATACTTTGATGTTGTGAAGAAGATACTTTGATGTTAGAAAAGGAAATCAATGAAATTCATGAGAATCTTATGTGTCTCTCTTCCCCTAGGGAAAACATTATTGAACAAGAAAATGACATCATTGATAAACAAGAAAAATTAACCATTGATCATTCCCCTACTTGCAATGAAGTTATTTTAGAGGAACCAACCTTTGAATTTCATGAACATCTAGTTTGTAGTTCTCCTAAAAACTCTCCTACTATGGGAGATATCATGGTGGAAGAAAATGAAAACATTTCAGCTTCCTTAGACGATGGTAAAAAGATGACACTAGACTACCCTTTATTAGAACTACATCAAACCAAAACTGCTAAGGTTATGAATGCACAAGTGTCCATTAGACCCCCTTTGATTAATGGACCTCCTACATACCTTGTGGGACATCCTAAGAATCCTCTAATTATTTAACCACCCTCACAACGAGCACAAACTCAAAACAAACCCGAACTTATCCTTTACCCACCTAAGAATAATGTTTCACAGCATCTGAGTTATAATACCACTGCTCACACATATAACACTAGAAACAATCCACAACCAAGACAAGCACCTTCAACATCCCTCCCACTACCTAACCCTATCTTACCTAGTCCTCCTTGTTTTCCTTCACATAATGACAAGGAGTACAATCTTGTTGAACAACTAAAGAATACTCCTGCTAAGATATCATTATGGGATCTTATTCAAGCCTCCCCTCATTATCACACATGATTCAAACTTGTGCTTTGTACAAAAAGTTCCTATCCCTTCTAATGCACAACCAAATGACATAGCATTCATAAGTCAAGGAATAAAATCTAACATTGCTTTCACCAAAGTGAGCTCCCTCCTTTGGATGTCCAGATACAAAATGACGCTTTTGTGATAATAGCTGCCTATGATGGGTGGGGAATTAAAATAACCCTCATTGACAATGGCTCTACTCTTAATGTGTATAGTGTGATCCTTTTGGATAAGCTTGGCATGGATAAATCAAAAATTCAACCTGACTCTTTATCTATTAAGGGATTTGACAATGTAGGAAAATAGCCACTTGGTGTGACCACTTTTCCTATTACAACTAGAAAGGCCACATTAGAAACACTGATCCATGTTATGCCTCACAATATTTAATATAATATTCTTTTAGGAAGACCACGTGTGGATTCATGCAATGAATGGGGTGCCTTCTACTCTTCATCGTGTTATGAAGTATGTCTACAAAAAAAAGTGTACACACTCGAAGCTGACCCTGAACCAAACAGTTGTTTAAACATTGAGAAAAATAAGGAAAATCCTTTGAAAACATTGACACCAACAACATAAGTAGAATCTATGCAACATAAATACAAAGAAAAAAACATTGAGGAAGTCACGAAGCTATTAGAATATGATTGGGGTTCCTTAGATTTCACTTCACTCATGAGCGAATACAAGATAACAAACAAAGACTCTAAAAAGGGAAAAGAAAATTCAGTAATGTCAACACAAAATTTGGAAGACCCTTCAAAATCATCCACCTCAATTGCCTTAGGAAAAAATACAACAAATTACACAACAAACTTTGATGAAGTTGATTGTAAATGACCACCGACTCCAAAAGAAATGAAAGAGCTTTATGGAAAAGGTTATGAACTTATGAAACAACTTAGATTTAATGTAAAAGGATGTGGTGCTAGAGAACAAGGTATATTTGTCCCTATAGAGCCTAACACACAAGGAATGACTAATGGTCTTGGTTATTGTCCCTTGAAATAAACAAGCAAGCCTTCACTTAATATCAACACTATTACAAAAGATACCGCTAAGCCGACTTTAACATTAGTGCATCTTGAACTGCTAGACACTAGTGGTCTTTAGTATTGTCCTTCGAAAGAAGTGAAAGAGACAACGAAATCCTTGCTTAACATTAGTGTCATCATGCAAAACACTTATGATTCGAATTTGATAGATTTTACACCCTCCTATAAAGGAGAGTACAAACTCTCACAATCTAAAGAGTCTTGTGTAAGTATGATGCCTAATACTATGCAAGGGATATCTTTGTTGAAAAATAAAGGAATGTATCTTCTACTATTAATCAAGAGAGTATCTTTTCGAGACTCCTCCAATATCACTTGATATCTCTCCCTCCAAGAACATGAAATAAATTTAACTACAAGAGTTCATTTTGTGCATATCATAGAATTCATGGTCATGGTACTAATGAATGCAAGGCTTTGAGTAAAAAAATTCATCATCTTAAGGATTGTGGTGCTCTTCCTTGTGTTGAAGCACCTAGTTCCTCTAATTGATAATGAATTTCAAACCTCTCATTAATCATCTCAACTCATCCTTGTCCTGCACTAAGTGGGGGAAAGGGGTTTAGGAAGCCTTGTCCTCATATGTCAGTTGTTGTTGTCTCTTTTGGATATTTGACCACCTTTCATGTACATATAAGAGCAAGCTTGGGATGTGGCTGACATGCCTTAAGTTGGATCGCATGAGACGTACTCATCCATGATGTAGCTTCATTTGGAAGCATATGACTTGGCATAAGGCTTTTCGAGTAAGCTCTCATGTTTCCTTCTACTTTAAAGAAATTGCTCATAGTAATGGTGTTAACAACCGTTTTAAAGTGGGGGCATACACCAACACTCATATTTTACTGTACGATTTTCTTTGTTCTTGTAATGCATCCTTTTCTTAGTGGTCTCATTGGGTTTGATTTCCTCCAAGAGTGTGGTATTTCTTTGACTTGTCCTCTCTTGGACATATTAAGATGATGTTTCCTAAGAAGAGACCTCACATGAACTAAGAAAAATCCCTTTGAACACACCTTACACTATTTTGCAACAATTGTTATATGGCCACATTGCATAATACTCTTTTCTTGCCTATGGAGCCATCTTGTTTCTTCATGAGTTTCAAGCATGTGAAGTTTTGCTTGCCTAATGAAGCTCGAAGCTCATTATTATGTGGTGCCTTGTCAAAGTTATTAGGAGGTATAGATTTGGTATGGTCAATGTATGATGAGAAGCCTAAACATGGGCATGAATTTCTCATTATACGGTGAGAAGTCAACACATTGGAATGACTTTCTCACTAAGCCACCCTTTAGATACCCACCCAGCGAACAACCTACATTTTTTTTCCTTAGAGTGAGTGTGCATTTTTCAAACAAACAACTTAGATCTGATCCACATCATGTTGGAAAACTGGTCAAGGCTTGATCTACCTCTTTTTATATTTTATTTTTTTTGTTCTTCTTTCTTCTTTATGTCTTTGACATTGCATGTTTGTGTATCTTGATGTTGCATCTAGCATACACCTTATGCATGTCCTTTTTGCACTTATGTCGGTTTGACGTAAGATCTTGGATCCTGGGGGCTTAACCACCCCCTTGATCTTTGTCAGCCTAGACCATTCGCATCGATACACTTGGACCCCTCTTGAATGTCTACTTTAGTGTGAGTTTGAAGCAAGTTCCTCCTCTCACTAAAGTGGGGGCTAAATGTAGAAATGAAAAAAGTATCCCTTTTCCTTACTTGATTTGGGAATGATTAATGTTAAAATGAACTTAATTTCACCTTGATCTAGTGTTGTAATGTGTTAAACACATTCACATTAGCTCTTGGGCCCCTTTTAAGTTAAACAAACCTAACTTTTCCTTAATTTAGTGTTGTAAAGTGTATTCATTTACACCTTCACATTAAATTTAGGACCCGTGTAAACTAAATGGGCCTACTGTTGCCTTGATCTAGTGTTGTAATGTGTTTTCCACATTCACATTGATTTTTGGGCCCTCTTGCATTTATGACCTTTACATCATCATTAAAATAGGACCCTAAGACCCTATATTATGCATGTCGAGGCATATTTTAACCAAAATCTTAACAAGATCAATAAATAAACTTACTTTCTCAACTCTCCGAGATTTCCTCCATGCAAACAGGCTTGGTGGGACCCATATGCCACCTTGGGTGTATGAGTCCCATCCAGATGGGACCTATATGCCACAAGTGGCGTATGAGTCTGATTTGGCCCCTTTTTTAGGTTTTGAGTGGGAAATCAAGGTTTTAAAATCAAATTTCATGTATGTCAGCCTCTGAGATCTAATACATAGTACATTAGATGCATTTCCTGTATAAACAAGGTCTCAAATCATTATTTCACATAAGCCTTCATGATATCAACATAAGATATCAAGAGTTAAGCATTCCAAGACTTCACAAGAGTGTCAAGAGAGTTTACAAGAGAATTTATAAGGCATTCAAGGGCATATTTCTTCATCAATTATTGCATAAATTCAAGATCCATCATCATGTCAAGATTATCAATCATCAAGCATGTGGTTGAGCTAGTGTTGTGATGTTGCATGCAAGATCCAAGATTAAGCATTGTTCTACACTTATTTCAAGATATAGATCTACATCCTTCATGGCCACTTCATGTTAGATTATTGATCTACAAGACATCATTAAAGGTATCATTATTCATGTTTCATGTTCCATGTTTCATGTTTCATGTCCTTATTTCATTAGCTCATCATTTGGTTTAATTACCTAAAAGGGGTTTGACTAAGGTAAACCCCCATTTACTAACAAATCAACAAGTTTTTCTCTCTCTACATGTGTAATTGCAAATCTAGGTGTCTTGAGGCTTGAAGATACTTTGAAGATTAGGTTGCAAGGTTGAAGAAAGCCATCAACTTATCACAAGGTTGTCATCTTCACATAAAGTCACCTATAGATTGCAAATTAGGGTTTCATATCTAGAAACAAAGTGTGAAAGGAAAAGCAGAGATAGGAGAGAAGAATCGGGCCTTAACCCTCTAAAAAGGATGAGTGGGACTGATACACCACTTGTGGCATATGAGTCCCAGTATAGGTCCTTTTCCATATTTCAATGAATTCAGGGCATACACTGATAGATTCTTGTTTTGGCACAAAAACCCTAGTTTAGGACTAAATCACTCAGACTGGTGTATTAGTCCTAGTGGGCATCAAATAACAAGTTTTTAGGGTTTTCGAGCTTGTTTTGACTTCATCACTCTTCCAGGTGCACCTCAGTTCATTTCCAGTTTAATATTTTGTATTTCAGTTTCATATCCTAGGTCATCTAGTTAGGTTTTGCATGGTACTTTGCATGATTCGTTCATATCTTGTCTTTCCAAGTCCTAGCTTGGTGATGAACCCCTCTTTAGTCATTAATAAGACCCTAGGACATCCCTATTGCAGATCTCTTTCCCCTTTACATTCTTGGACTGAGATCTCAAGGGTTTCCTTGAGTGAAACTTTATTGTGAAATAGGAACCATATCTTCTTGAAGGTCGGGGCCTCACCTATTTCCCATTGTTTCAACAGGTTAAGTATTGTGCTTTTAATTGCACACAAAATTTAATGTAAATTAAGTAATTTGAATGTTTTGAGTGTTCTATTAGTGGATGTTTGTAATGCCAATGAATATAGCTTGCAATTTTTTTCAATTGGATAATTGTTTCATTTTATTTTTTACTTATTTAGCAATTTACTTGAAATACACTTAAATGTGTTTGGAAGCTTTATGCAATCAACACCTGCACACTTTATGCAATTGGCACCTAGGAAAGAGAAACACAATACCATAAAGCTAAAAAACATTGGAAGTTGAGCATTGTTTATGTTTTTCTTATGTATTGAAACATAATGAAAATTATGTATGTTATTGTTCATGTGCTAGTGAATTTGACTTATGTTAGTAATATCACTTGCATTTGTTCTCTAATTAATATTTTGTCATTTTATGCCTTGTTTCTTTAAGAATGTGCCTATGGGTGCTCCCGATTCTACTATGGGGGATTCATTGATCTTAAATGGTCTAATTGAAATGCTAAGGAATGGGCAAGGGAAAAACATTACTATGATGGTGCATGAGGTAAGTTTGAAAATTTTCTTTTATAGGTTCAATTATCTTATGTTTTGTATCATATTATGTTAATTTATGTTTGTGGAATGCAATGCATCTCTAAATTTTTTCCAACCACTATCACACCCTTTAGTACATCTAGTATTATGTTGGTGGTAAGATTTGATATAGATTCTTGTACATTTAATTAACTTATTTTACCCTTTATATTTTGGTAATATTTGTGTTTTTTCGATAGGGCATTTCTAGAGTAAGTCCACTGAGAATTCATCTTGTTGGCATGCAAGATCCGATTATGCCATCTAATACACCAATGTTGTGCAAAAGTTGAGATTAAATCATATGTATGTGTGGGTTTGATTATGTTATTTCCCATATTATACCACTTTATTATTTATATTTGTGCCCTCCAAGATGTTTCAAGAAAATGTGTGATGCCCTCTACATCTAGACCGGGAACTCCTGTCATAAGAGTGGCCTCAATCACAATACCTCATAGCATGCCCTTTACATCAAACATGGATGCTCCTAGTATCCTTGTTGAAATAGACATGCATACCCCTGTTAGGATTACATCACAAATAAATAATCCTTCAAGTTTGGGTTCATTCAAAATTCTCCCACCAACACCTGAACAAGCTTCTTTGAGGAATCTTATAGAATCACAATAAAAAATACTAAGGCTCCTACCAAAAACTCTTGAAAATGTTGAAATTAGAAAATAAATACTTTAAAAAATTGAGTTATGGGAGAGGACATTGTTGGGGAGTGCAGAGCTTGCATCAGATGAATAGGTAAAATTATCTAAAAAATATTATTTTATTATTAGTTTCTAGTTCATATTTTACTTTTATCATTGTAATAGTATGGTAATAGGGCATACCTTTCCTCATGTTTATCTTATGCTGAGCCAATATCTATCCCACTCTATTTGTCAAATTCTACCATAACCTTCACCATAAAGAAGTCATTCTCTTATTAACAATATTTCATATGGGTACTTGAAACTCCCTAAACCATGTCATGCTATGAATTTATGAGTCTTCATGTTGATTTTCTTTCATTGGTTTGATCACTTTGCACTTTTAGTTGTCTTGTTGTGGAGCATTGTCATTCTTATGAAGCCTTAAATCTACCCTCATACCATCTGGCATGGTTGTTCCTCAGCTTGTCCCTCTTGGTTATAAGATTCACAAGGACATTCTATAAATAGGTGACTACATTCCTTTTGTGTTCACTGTTTAATGGTTGTGTACTTCTTTTTCTTATGATATTTTAATGGTTCAACTACCCCATCAAAAGACTATCGGTTGTCATCTCATGTTAACAACAATGGAATAGTGAATGTATAATTGTTGTGCAAGATCTTAAAGACTACTTACCCTCTCATCATTCATTTTTTTCCCTATGGTTTGACTTTGACTACCCTATGTCTCTACTAAATTTTCCTACTGTACTACCACTATCATCATCATTAGCAACATTTACATTATCGAGGATTTTAACAAAGATTTGGACAAAGACAAAGGCATAAGGTTTTCCACTATTAAGATTTGCAACTATCATACCCAACCTCTTTTGCACTGTCCTTTATTTCTACATTTTCAAGCTCTTTGCAACTACCCTTATCTATTTGATACATTTTCCATTTAATTTCCATGATTTCTCACTGAAAAGGTGATTGTCTTTTGCATATTTTCCTTGTGTCTTAAATCCCTTTGAAACTTGCTATTGCCTTAATTTTAGGTTTGTCTTCTAGCCCCAAGGATTGTCTCTTTTACCATGACATTGACTGCCTCACTGGTGTTGCAAGGTCACTGTTGCATATTGTGTTCCCTGAGCACTTTCACTATTTTCTACCCTTTTTAAGGGGTTCTCATCTTAGGTCTCTATAGGAATGTTACTACCTTCTTGAGGTGGATTGTCTACCTACGTAATTCACATGCTTATTTATGAACCTCTTTGATCTGCTATGTCATCCTTTCTCATCTAGTATAGAACTCAATCAAGGAGACTATTAAATCACCATCAAAAGTTATGTTCATCATAGTTAATCTTCTAACACTTTTCTCATTAAACATTTTATTGTCTTCTACCACTTTGGGCATCTCAAAGTTCATTGTCCTTGTTGCTAATTATGTGCTAGAATCTTCATAACAATTATGTGTCTTCTTATAGATCTAGGTAGATCTATATTCACCCCTTCAAACTATCATCTTATTCTTCTATGAAGATTGACCTTTTCTTTTAGGAAGGTCACCTTTCCCTCTTACTCTATTCATTGTGCTTCACTCTAGTTGTATCCTCACACCACTATCATATCATGACTAGGATCATCATCAAGAAAATCTTCAGTGATTGTATTATATTGTCATCCATATTTCCTTCCTAGATTTCCATTTCTTTGAGCTTTATCTATGCCTTTAAAAACCTTTCCACATAGTTTTGTTGCTTCTAGAGAATTATAGTGCAATAGTATAAGAATAGAATTATGGAGCACTATGCCAGTAATGGGATCCTTTGGTTCACCTTTTACAAATTCACACTCAATTGCTTCTCTTTCAAAAGTACTATTAAACTTGAGACCAAAACCAGATCATTCATCACTTTCCCTATGAGAGGGCAATTAATATGTGAATATGGCTCATGATTAGTGACATTCTTCTGAAGTAATAACACCATAATATCAATCTTGCTCATCAACTAAATGAACCCTTACATCTAAATTAGAAAAATTGAGACTATGGTAATGATAAAATACTGTAGCAATAAATTACTTCATTTGCTAAGTGAGGTTGCTCATATCCATCATAAATAGCTTGCTTATCTATTGAAGTAAAATTTCTTGCAACAATATTTTTTCAAACATTTCTTCAAGTCTTTGGTAAAGCTCTCCTTGAAGTTTCAAAGTTTCATCACTTTAAGAATCCTCTTTGGAATAGCCTCATTTAAACCCTACATCTTTGCACAAGCTATTCATGATTTTTATCTTTTCAAAACTCTACAAACTCTTCTAATGTATGTGTTTCCTTGCAATTTGTGACCATTTCATTATTGCCTTTTCTCTGTGACTATGAATGTCCTATTTTTATGCACAATGACTTGAAAACCTTATGGGTTGTTATATGCATAAGTTTTCATCATGCATTAATGGAAGAAACTATCTTAAAGAACATAGCACAATGTTGCCTCTTTGTTTCCTTTAGTTCAAACTCTACCATGCCTTTCTTGTTGTAGACTGTTGTCACATTCTTTCATGTCCTCCAAAACTCCCTTTTTCTTTGATGAGATTCCCTTGCTTGCATAAATATTTTGAAGCTTGCTATTACTTAACAATAATAAACACCATTTTCATGCATAAATACACTATACCTTTATATCTTGAATTTGTCCAAAAATTGTGATCATCACTTATAGTAGTAGATAGAGATAAACATAAACCCACAACCAAGGATGAAACAAGCACATCATTATATGTGAAAGATTTTGTCAACAAATTTTATTATTTGCTTGAGTATAAATAGGGAGTCTAAGACATGAGAAAAAGTGAAATCTCAATTACAATAGTTGGACTGTCATACTTTTAGATTGCAGCAGTTGAGATAATCCATTGACAAGACTTGCAATACCCCAAACATTCTCCTCTAAATTATCCCACTTTTTTTCTATGTAATCCATCATACTTGATCCATGACATTCATGGCACTCTAATATTGAACAATCATCTATTTATAAGTCTTCCATTTCTTATGATACCAAGGATGGCTATCATCTTATGATTGTTCTTTAGCATTGTCTAGCTTTCGATCTCTTTCATCATTGCTTATCTTTGATTTAACTCTTTGTCCAATTTTTTTTTCTTTGTGGTTGTTCAAACTATATGGTGCAACAAAAATCCTCTTCAATGACATAGTCATGACACAAACCTTGAAGTCCCAATCATAAGAGAATGTTTGAACCATCTGCACTTTCCTTGTAAACTCTTATAACCTTGTTATTGTTACAGTTAATAGGCACTTCCTTTGAAGCCTAGCCTAATGTTGACTTGAAAATAATTACCATCATAAACCTGTAGTTTTCTCAAACTATACGAGATTTAGGATTCTTTTGTGTCATCAACAATCTATGAGTTCCTATATACTTAAGTTGTAGCCTAAAGTTTGTATGAGATTTATCCTATGCCAGGCTTCAAAATATTGTAATGTAGGAAAATGTATCCCTTTACATTTTCACATTTTTTGGGCCTCCCTACTAAAATTGGGCTTCTTTATGCATTATTTGGTCTTATTTTGCATAAACAAGCCTCATTTAATGCATCTTTCTAAGCATGATATCGATACATATCAAATTACCAATCATAATTTAATGATTTTGGGTTGTGTGTCCTATATTTAGTGATCTGGGACTCATACGCCACCTTGGGCGTATGGGTCCCACCTAAGTTTCGGGGCATGAACTTGAATTTGGCATAGAACTTAACATTTTATGAAATTTGTGTCCCAAGCCTACAATACTAGGACTCATATGCCCCAACTGGCGTATGAGTCTCGCTTAGCTTAGACCTATTTTGAATTCAAATTATTGGCAAGATTTTATTCTCCTAGATCTAATGTCAGCTTGTAGTGTTGTAATTTTAGGAAATTTGGCATAAACAAGTATAAATACAAGGTTGTTTCACATAATTTCTCCTAGCAATTTTCATGAGCAAGTTTGATCTAAGCATTCAAGCATCCTAGCAATTCAAGAGAATTCAATAGTTGATTATCAAGCATTTTGGAGCTATATTCAAGAATCAAGCATCATGCCAAAGTCATCATGCATCATGTTTGTTTTTGAGCTAACATTTGTGATGTAGGTATTTCATGATTCAAGCAAGCATTCAAGTCAAGATACATATCATACAATCAAGAGTCAATATCTACATTCATGCTAGCCATTTCATACAAGATTTCAGCCTTTGTTCCAAGGGTTTGGTAAGTTGCAACATAGCTTATTTTTTCATTCATCATTCCTTCATTCTATTTCTAGTCATTTCAAGGTTTGATTACCAAAATAGGGTTTGACCAAGGCAAACCCCTATCCACTAACAAAACAACATTTTTTTCCTCTCTTTGATGTGTGATTTGCAGATTTAGGCTAAAGATCCATTGAAGAGCAAGATTGGAGAAAATTTTTCAAAGTTGCAAAGTCTTCAAAGTTGTCACCTTTCTTGCAAGATTATAGAAAGTCACTTACAAGTCAGAATTCAGAGTTTCAGACTCAGATATCAGAAGGGAGAGAAGCTGCAGTAGATCACTAGAGGATATTAGAGTTTCAAATCAACCCTAATACTAGGACTAAATCGCCACTTGTGGTGTATGAGTCCCAGTATACCAATTTTCATACTTTTTTTGTAGATCATGGTTCACCAATTACATATTCTTGTTTCGGCCCGAAACCCTAAACTAGGGCTAAATCACCCCTACTAGCATATGAGTCCTAGTGTGCATTAAAATTCATAATTTTGGGATCATAGATCTTGTTTCAAGCATCTCAAGCTTTCCAAGTGCACCTCTGTTCATTCTCAGTCCATTATTTTGATTTTTAGTTTCATATTCTAGGTCATATAGTTAGATTTGCATATCATTTACATTCCTTCTTTCTAAGCCTTTTCTTAGTGGTGAACCCCCTTTTTTGTCTTTAATCACACCCTAGGAGACCTTATAGTAGATCCCCTTATCTCAATTTCACCATTAGTTTGAGATCTCTAGGGTTTCCTTGAATGAACTAGAGTGAAATAGGACATCCCCCCTTGTTGTTCCATCTCCTAAAAGGTGGAGTAACCCCTATTTATTTTGTTTAATTTTGGTGAACCTAGCCTTTGTACACCTTATTTTTGATTTAGAGTGCATCATAGTCCTAGATCTAGTTCACTTCAACTTTGCATTAGGTCTTGCATTAGTTAATTTACATTTAGGGCTTCTAAATCTTGCATTAATGAAAGTGCATATAGTTTACATTTTTTCATCTTGCATCATTGAATTTCATTTGAAATCTATAATTGCACATAGTCTAGACATCATATAAACCTAAAACCTTAACATTCACTCATAACTTGTTGAATTTAGTGTCAAAACCCTAATCCGGGACTCATTTGGCCCTCTAGTTGATTTAGTCCAAGTACAGGTTGTTTTACCTAATTTCTGGGAATTCTGTGGTGACTGTTATTCACCGTTTGAACCCTTCAAAAACCCTAATTTGGACTCATATGCCCCTCTAGATGATTTAGTCCCATGTCAAACCTGAAACTGCATTTTACAGCATTAAAAACCTAATTTATGTGCTTTTGTTTGTTGTTGTTAGATTTGTGTTTCAAATTACTAAGTTTTTGTTTCATTCATCTCATTACACCTAGCTTAATTTGGTTCATTTCATGCATTGATTAATTTCAAAATTGCATTTACACATTTCATTCTAGGTTATTGCATTGTATTTCATCATGGATATGTTCTTTGCTAAGCTTTGGATGTCCTTGAAGTCATTAGTGGATGTGTCAAGTTGTACCTTTGGAAATGATCCTAATGAAATTGAACTCACTCATGCTCAATCATCTCTTAATGCATGTCCCCCTCATGATGGTGAAATCATTGGAGAAGATGATGATAGCATGAACAACTTCATAAATGATTTACTTAACAACCTTGAGACTAATGCATCAATTTATCCTTCTATAAAACAACCAACACAACTTGAGATGTTTGGTCTTTTACATCCTGAAATTGAAAAACAAACTAAGTCTAAGTTCCCTACAATAGGTGAATCTAGCACCTCTAATCAAGTAAACATTCAACCATCCTATGTTAACAAAGTGACCAACACTCCTATCAATCTAGTAGATACATATGGAAAAGGATTCACAATCTTAAGCAAACAAGGATGTGACATAACAAACAAACATGAAATTCATCAACTCTTAGAACAAATAAAAACTAAAGATACCAAAGGGATAGGATATCAAGATCCTCCTCCTGATATAAGTTTCCTCCTTCCTAAAGAACAACCAATTCCTTGTAACAATGATAAGGATGATAGGATCATTTGAGGTCCTCCTCCTCAATATTTAACTCAATAAATTGGTGAATCTAGCAAGAAACAAAGGCCTTACAAAGTAAAGAAACTAAAATTTCCTTGTCCGCCATTTGCAATTGAAAGAGCCCTACACATACTTTTAAGTCAAGGACTTATCACATTATCACCCATGAGAGAAAATCAAAAACCAAATCCTAAGAACACAAGCACACCACATTATCGATCATAGAGTTATTGGACATAGTTCTGATGAGTGTCGTGCTTTAAAAAATATATTTAAATTTTTTGATATCATAGAAATAATCCCTTAAAGCATGCCATCTCACTCCTTGCCATGTAATAGTTGTAGGATCATAATATTCTCACTATTACATGCTTTACAAATCATTTCAAAATGCAAGGAGATCTTTCTCATCACATACCTTGACTCATTCTTGTCTTACACATAGTGGGGGAAAGAATTTGATAGCCTTGTCCTAGTTTTGGCATTTCATGTTATCCCTTTGGCTAGTTGTCTACCTTTTGTATATGATGAACAAGATTGGGATGCAAACGACCTGCTAATAGGTTGACTCGCATGTGCCTTACTATTCTTTTGCATTATTTTCTTTTTCATGCTATGTGTGTGATTTCATGTGCGTAATGTGATCCCCCGTATTTTTTTTGATGTATCTCTCTCTTTGTAACATTCCTCTATTTGTATCAACATTCTTCTATATGTCGTAAACCTTTTATCTTTTCTTTGTCTTGTGTTTTCATTTTGGGGATGACATAATGTGTTCAGACATTTAGGTCTCTTCCATGTTGACCCGAAATATTTTTCTTTGTTTTTGATCTTTATGTGTCATTCTTCTAGTTCCATGAGTATTTGGGCAATGATGACAGTTCTAAGATCTCTAATATCATTGTAGCATAGACATGTACTAACCCTGAATTCATGGATCTCTTATGTGATTTTGGGATTTCATTTTTGGGGAAAGCTCTTTTCATGACATAGCTTCATTTAGAAACATATGACTTGGCATAGGGCTTTCTGAATAAGCTCTAATGTCCTCTTTATTGTTATCATTCATCATTTTCTACTTTAAAGTAATTGCTCACAGCATAGTGTTTAGCAATTTCTTTAAAGTGGGGGCATACATTGGCATTATTCTTTTGTATTTCTAACTCATGTTTCACTGTATAGTTCTCTGACTTCATGTGATGTGTCTTTCTCTTTGTGGTGACATTGGGTGGTATGTCCCTCAAGAGAGTGATCCATCTTAGCATATTATATTCCTCTTAGTGTCTTGATGTGACACACTGCATCCCCAAAGTTATGAATCTTCTATTCTTTGATTGGTCCTCTCTTGGAGATATTAGGAACAATTTTCCCTAAGTTAAGACCTTACATGAACTAAGTGAAACTCCTTTGAACATAACTTATACTCTTTTACATTTACAATATTTGTTATATGGCCACCTTGCATAACACACTTTGCTTGCTTCTAGAGCCATCTTATTCATTCATGAGTGTTAGCATATGAATTTTTTTGCCTTGTGAATCTTGTTGTTCATGTTGTGTGGTGCCTTATAAAAGTTATCGCAAGCTATAGCTATGGTATGGTTACCGTATGGGAGCTGAACTTAGGCTTTACTTTCCCATAGCCACTTTCTTGTCTATGTGAGCACATACCGGCCATGTGCATATGTGTCTCATTGGGGGCTCACCTAGTGGATAGCCTGAGGTTCCACTAGCCCTTTTGAGCATGCATTTGGTTTTCATAGTGGACATCGTGTTCCACTTGTAAATGTTTTCGACAAACAACTTAGATCTAATCCACATTGTGATGGACAAATGGTCGAGGCTTAATCCACCCCTTTTATTTGTTTTATTTTTCCTTTCTTCTTGAATAGTTGAAAAATGGATGCTTTATGGTTTAGGACAAAGAATGCCACTTTTCTCCAACATTCAAGGATGCCCTAGAGATCTCAATCCAATGTAGAAAGGGGAAAGAGATCTGATAATCAAGATGTCCTAGGGGTTGATTATGAATTAATGAGGGGTTCACCACCAAGATAGGGCTTGGAAAGACAAATGTAATACAATATGTAATGCTAAACCCTAATATGATGCAATCTTTCACTAAATAACCTAGAAATGCATGTAAAACAAGACAAAAAGTTGCAACATGAAATGTGTGCACCTAGAAATCTGAAGCAGACTTGAATGAGCTCTGAAACACTGAAAAACCTAAAAATTTTGAATTCTTGGGACTCTGAAGCATAGATTTTTGGGACTAGGAATGCTAGGTCTCTTTTGTTCAATTAGGGTCTTTTACCTAATGAAAAGAGATAGATCCCACACCCAAAATCTAGGAGTTTCACTCAATCTAAGATATGTATGATGAAATTATATTTAAATGTAATGTTCTAGATGTAGCTAATTGATAAGATTGATTGATTAATGAATGAAAACTAAAGGAAAACATTTTTTTTGAAAATACATTGTGTAATACAAAAAGACCTAGAAATGGATGCAAAACTGAAAAAAAAAAGGAATCAAACTGAAAGTGTGCACTTGGAATGTGGATGAAGGCTAGAAATGACACTTGAAATGTTATTGATTCTACTTTTCAGGCCTGGTGGGACTCATTTTCCATTATGGGTGAATCAGTCCCAGTTCTGTAAAATTGAGCTGAAACCTGTTTCTGACAAAAGGGTATCTAAAAATGCGAAAAACTCAAAATTGACCTGGAAGTGGGACTCATTCACCACCCATGGTGAATGAGTCCACTTTTGAATTTCTGATTATTCAAAGGTGGAATCCAGAGCTTTTGGTCTGTACTTTGATTCTCTATAGGTGTTTGCTTCTGAACCTCTGATTTATGAACCTGAAAGAGAGTTTTTGTTGATATTTTGACTTGTTCAATGAGGAGTAGACTTAAATAACTTGAAAACTTGATCTTCAATGACTTCAAAGCTTCCAAGATACCTAAATCTGCTACACACAAGACAAGAGAGAGAAATGGTGAATGTTAAGGCATGGGGGTTTTCCTAGGTCAAACCCCTTTTAGGTAATTAAACCAAAATGACGTAAGAATGGAGTGAAACATACAATAATGGAGTTGATTACCTTTCCATGATGTTTGATCTTGAATTTATATAACAAAGCATGAATAATGTGCCCTTGAATGTCTAAAAATTGTTATCTTGGAGACTTGAAATGAAGAAACCCTAAGTTGCTTGACTTGAGATGGAAGATAAAATTGATGGATGAATGAATGATAAGAGATAAAAGATACAAAGTGAGGAGAAAAACACTTATTTATACACATTTGTGCCTTAGTAACCTGATGATACATCATCACATACCAACATGAAGTGAAATTAAAATCAAATTTCACTTTTTTCCCACTCAAAGGTCAAAATTGGGCCAAATAGGACTCATTCACCACCCATGGCGAATGGGTCCCACCTAGATGGGACTGATTCACCGTGGATGGTGAATGGGTCCCATAGGGGCCTTTTTGACAGCTAATATGCCAGGAGATAAGGAAATGAGTTTTAAGTTGCAACTTTATTAGGTATTTGATCAATTTAAGCCCCAGGATGCACAATATGGGTTAATAGGGGCCTATTAGTGATGATGTAAAGGTCAATTAGGGCTTGGGACACATGATTCAATGTTAAAGAATGATTAAATACACTTTACAATACTAAAATGAGGTCCACTTAGCCTAGGAAGGCACAAGAACCAATGTGAATGTGCAAGACACATTACAACACTAGTTTATCATTAAGTTTAATTCACAAGCCTTCTAGATTGATGTGATAATGCTATTAAAAAAAATTATAATTTTGAATTAGGGAGAAATGATTTTATTAAGTCTAGAAAAGCGTGAAATTCCTTTACAACACTTTACAACACCTTTACAAGACATCGTTAAAAAAATGTTATTCAATTTGCAAGGGTCCAAGACCTAGTGTGGATGAATAAAATGCCTCACAACACTTGAATCAAGGTCTCATTAAGTCCAATTATCATGAATTATTCCCATGTCAAGCAAGAGGTCACTTTTTTATATGGCACATTTAGCCCCCACTTTAGTGAGAGGATGAACTAGCTTCAAACTCACACTAAAGTATACATTCAAGAGAGATCCGAGTGTTTAGATGTAGTTGATAGAGGATGAAAAAAATAAAAGGAGGTTACATAAGCCCCTAGGATCCAAGATCCTAATTCAAACCATCCAGATACAAAAATCATGCAATGGCAAGAAAGAGAAAGATGAAAAAGGTGGATCAAGCTTTGATCACTTGTCTAGCCAGTTGCGGCTTTGTTAATGTAGAATAGTGTAAGGATTGTTCAAAGGAATTTTTCTTAATTCATGCAAGGTCTCATCTTAGGGAACATCATGCTTAACGTCTCCAAAAGAGAATAAGTCAAAAGAAGTATCATGCTTTTAGAGGGAATCAAGCCCAATGACTCCACCAAGAAAAGGACACATCACAAGAAGAAATAAATCACACAATGAAATGTGAGTGGTGATGTATGCCCCCACTTTAAAGTGGTTGCGAACACCGGTAGTGTGAGCAATTGCTTTAAAGTAGAAGAAGAGGAAATGAGAGCTTACTCAAAAATCCCTATGCAAAGTCATATGTTTTCGAGAAGCTACATCATGAAAAAGGGAAGTATGTCATATGCGAGCCAACTTAAGGCATGTCATCCACATCCCAAGCTTGCTCATATGTTTTCATGAAAGGTTAACAACTAGCCAAAGGAGGAAACCCCAAGTGACATATGAGGACAAGGCTATCAAACCCCTTGCCCCCACTTAGTGTCGGACAAAGGTGAGCCAAAATGATTAATGAAATGCATGCTAGAGTGAAAATCAATGTCAATTAGAGGAATTAGGTGCCCCCATATAGGGAAGCATACCAAACTCCTAAAAATATTGGATTTTGCGACTCAAAGCCATACATTCATTAGTGGAGTGTCCATGAACTCTATGATATGCACAAAATGAAGTCTTGTAAAATCATTTCTTTCGAGTTATGGGAGGGAGGGTGATCAAGTGATCTTGGAGGAGTCTCAACAAGATATCCCCTTGATCAATGGTAGAAGGTGGTCGTGTTGCTTGCATCAAAGATACAACTTGCTTAGTAGTGGTTGTCATATCTTTGCAAGAATCTTTAGATTGTGATATTTTATTTTCTCCATGGGAGGATATAAAATCTAATGAATTCAAATCATGAGCGTTTTGCAAGATGACATTGACATTAAGCGAAGGTGTAGTTGTTTGTGTCATATTTTGTAAAGGATGATTTTCAAGACCACTATTGTCGATGAGTTTAGGATGGACAACATTTAAGGTTGATTTAGGAGTATGTTGTGTGAGAGTAGTGATGCTGAGGGAAGGTTTGTTGATCTTAGAAAAAAGACAATAACCAAGACCATGAGTCATTTTTTGTGTGTTAAGATCTATAGGGTTTTGAATACCTTGTTCTTGAGCACCACATCCTTTTCCACCATATCCCTATTGTTTCATTAGTTCATAAAATTTTCCATAAATCTTCTACATTGCTTTTGGATTAGGTGGTGGTTGATCATAAGCGTTGTCAAAGGTGATTGTGTAGTTTTCTTCTTTGTCTAAAGTAGTGGAGGCGAATGCTTTCAAAAGGTCTTCCGAATTTTGTGTTGACATGATGGTTAGTTGTTCTTGTGTCTCATTTTTCTTTTGTGTGATTATGTATTCTCCCATAAATTATGGTGTGAATTCTAAGGATCCCCTTGATTGTCACCAAATAATTTAGACATCGATTCCTCATTGTATTGTTCAATTTCAAGAGGGTCTATATTGGATGTTGGAATCAATGTTTTCAAAGGACTTGTAGCTCATTTTTCAAGGTGTAAGAAACTTTTAGGCTCAGGATCTACTTCAACTTGATAAATTTTATTGTTGTAGACATACTTCAATATACGATGAAGGATTGAAGGAACTGTATTCATCTCATGAATCCATGGTCTACCTAAAAGAAGATTATATGAAAGATCATAAGGCATGACATGAATAGGAGTTTGCAAACTAGCCACCCCAACTGTAATAGGAAAAGTGATTACATCGATGGGTTTCTTTTTTGTATTATCAAATCCTTGAATAGATATAGAATCATGTTATATTTATGACTTGTCAACATGCAATTTATCAAGGAGATTCACACTACACACATTTTAAGGGCATAACCATTATCAATAAGGGTTTGTTTTATCCCTATCCAATTGTATTGAGCAATGATCATGAAGGCTTCATTTTTTTTCACAAATCTAAAGGGAGTTCATGTTGATGGAAAGTAATGTCTAGATTAGTTTGATTATTTTGATGGATTAAAGCTACTACATCATTCAAAGTTGTACTAGGAGGAACAACAATTTTTTTTAATGTTGTTTGAAGAATATTGTGGTAATTTGGTGAGTTCTGAAGTAAATCCCAAAGGGAAATCTTTGCAAGAGTATTCTTTAATTGTTCAACAATATCATACTCCTTTGTGTGTGGGATGAAGTGAGGAGCACTAGGCGGATTGGGTAAAGGTAAAGAGGGTGGGGTTGGTTGTGGGGGTTGTGGATTATTTTGAGTGTTATATGTATGAGCAATAGTATTATAATTCAGTTGTTGTGATACATTAGTTTGAGATGGATAGAGGGTGAATTCAGGTTTATGTTGAGGTTATTGTTTGTGTGAAGGTGGATAAAGAGTAAACTCGGGTTTAGGCAAAGGTTTATGTGATAGTAGGTAAAGGATGAGTTGAGGCTGAATAATATTGTCATCCTTTGGTGAATGAGAGTCTAATAGAGATTCTTCATCTCCTTTCAAGGGTATAATATGATTATCATTGTTATCTTTGCCTTGTATGATGAGGTTCTCCCTAGAAGGAAAGTGTTTATGAGAAAAACAAACCTCATGTTCTTGATAATTAAGGCTTGGTTCATCCAAACTAACTTCATTGCAACTAAGGGAATAATTAATGGTTGAATGTGTGTGATGATGGATAGTGGGTAGAGGAGAAGAAGACTCTATTTGATTGTCGGTTGTTTCTAAGGTCTTATTCTCTTGTACCATATTATCTACCCTACTAGGGGGGCTTGTAATGTGTTCATCCAAGTTTTAGATTTGTAAAGTAGCTTCATTACAAGTGGGGGAGGCATCAAGTGAAGGACCAATATGGTTTTCAAATACATTTTCCCAAATGGGAGGAGCATTAGGGAAGGGAGGATCAAGGGTGTCATGATTCTTAATAGGGATATCTTCTAAAACCAACCTATCCTCTTTACATCGAGGAGGGATATTAGGAGATGGATAAGATTGATAAGCATGATCATGGAGACTAGTAAGGTGACTTGTTGGAATGTGTCTATGATCTCATGTTCTTGTTGTCTAACATCGTCCAAAGGAGAATAAGGAAATGGACAATCAAGACCCTCAATGCTTGTAACTTCCTTCACCAAGATACCTTTGTCACTAATAGGAGAGGTATTGGGAGAAGCACAAGTATGTGTGTTATGATTTTCTACATTACCATTTGCACCAATGGGAAATGTGAGATTAAGGATTGTACCAATGGTTTGATCATGTTTCTTAAAGTCCTCATTGTGGTAATCAAAAGTGAAATCATAAGAGGGAATGTTGTACTTATACAATCCACTATTAACGAAATCAAAGCCACATATTTTGAAAGAAAACATGCTATGATAAAAAAAAGGAAATAAAGTACAGTGTAATGACGTAAAAGGAAATGCAGTTTTTAGTCTTTAAGTAAGCAAATTTTCTATTTACACAACACAACAATCTGAAAATGAAATGTTATGCATGCAAAAGTGAAATTAAACAATGCATGAAATGAGCTAGTTTAAGCTAGATCTAATGAAATGTAGGCTACAGAAATGCAACTAACTGATATGGGTAGGTTAAGGCACCAAATAGAAGCTTAAAAATGATGTTTTCAATTCTGTAAAATGTAGTTTCAGGGGCCAAAAGGGACTGATTCGCCCAAGGTGGTGAATGAGTCCCAGTATGGACTTTTTTCAGAATTTTGAGAAATTTTTAAGGGATTTTTATAGTTTCTAAGAGCTATGATGTAGAGCTAAGAGAGAAATGTAGAATTTCAAAAAAAATAAATGAATTTAGATGCTCACAATGCAACCTAAATGCATGTTTTATAAATGCAAAATGTAACACCTAGCATGCAAATGAATCATGCAAACCCTTATGCAAGGGAAATGTAAGATAGATCTATGATGATGAAGGAATCCAAATCAGATAAGAAAGTTTTTAAAAATTAAGTTCACAAAAATGAACCATAGATTTTTGGGACTAGGAATGCTAGGTCTATTTTGTTCTATTAGGGTCTTTCACCTAATGAAAAGAGATAGATCCCACACCCAAAATCTAGGTGGTTCACTCAATCTAAGATAAGTATGATGAAATTATATCTAAAAGCAATGTTCTAGATCAGCTAGTTGATAAAATGGATTGATTAATGAATGAAAACTAAAGGAAAACAACTTGTTTGAAAACACATTGTGTAATACAAAAAGACCTAGAAATGGATGCAAAACTAAACATAAATGAATCAAACTGAAAGTGTGCACCCAGAATATGGATGAAGGCTGGAAATGACACTTGAAATGTTTTTTATGCTAATTTTCGGGCCTGGTGGGACTCATTCGCCATTTTGGGCGAATTAGTCCCACTTCTACAAAACTAAGTCGAAACCTGTTTCTAACAAAAGGGTATCTAAAAATTCAGAAAACTCAAAAATGACCTAGGGGTGATCCCACAATACTAGTTTACAATATTTGGCCAAACTGGACATGAAAATATTTTTTTCTAACTAAATTTTCACTTTTGGGTACCTATAGCAACTAAACCGTGAGGAATTTGAACATGATACAAACTAGTGATTTGTGAAATTTTTTCTGTATATTCTAAATATATTCAAAAAATTTGGAATTAGATTACACTTCTTTTTCCATCTCCTTCGAAAACTTTTTTTTTCAGTAAACAACATTTTTAAAGAGTGACGCTCATTGTATAACGCATAACTTTTTTTCCATGAAGGATAAAATTATATTTTCCTCAAATTTAGATTTGTAACTAGATATCTAGTGCTTCCAATTGGTTTCATATTGTTTTATTAAATATTTTTTCCTTAATCAAGCTTTGAAGTCAAACCAATTACATTTTAGACATAGGCGCACCTTATAATGTATAACTTTTTTTGTATGCATCAAAATTCAAGTTTTCTTTTTTTGTTGGATCAAGGACTTCAATATCTGGTGCACTCATTTTTATTTTTTTTAAATTGATATTTTTCTATTTTTCCACATGTGTAGAACAGAGCTTTATTTTTAGTGAAAAACCTACATTCACAAGAAATAAAAAATCAATATAATAATTAAATTAAATTTATTTAAAATTATACTTTTTGGGGAAGCTTATAATAAGGACTACATTTTTACAAAAAGAAAAAATTAAATGAATTTATTTGATCCCCCAAAAGATAAATCAAAAGTGGTTTTTTATTAGCATTTTGATAGGTGTAAAGGAGACTCCATTATAGGTATGGTTTAAAACTTGCGAAGTTCTATCCAAGGGGGTTTGATCTAAGGTGGTTCGATCAAACCCTCTTTAATTGGAATCCTTTAAATGGAACTTTTCAAGGCTTAAATCATTATATTTTCTAAAAATATGTGATTTCAGCAAAAATCAGGATCTCCTAGAAATTGTAAACTAGCTTTGTGGGATCAACCCTGGAAGTGGGACTCATTCGCCACCCATGGAAAATGAGTCCACTTTTTAATTTTTTATTATTCAAAGGTGGAATCCAGAGCTTTCGATTAGTACTTTGATTCTCTACAAGTGTTCACTTTTGAAACTCTAATTTTCAAACCTAAAAGTAAGTTTTTGTTGATATTTTGACTTGTTCAATTAGGAGAAGACTTAAACAACTTGACAACTTGATCTTTAAAGACTTCAAAGCTTCCAAGATACCTAAATCTGCATACACACAAGACAAGAGAGAGAGAGAGAAATGGTGAATGTTAAGGCATGGGGGTTTGCCTAGGTCAAACCCCTTTTAGGTAATTAAGCCAAAATGATGTAAGAATGGAGTGAAACATGCAATAATGGAGTTGATTACCTTTCCATGATGTTTGATATTGAATTTTTGTAACAAAACATGAAGAATTTTCCCTTAAATGTCTGAAAATTGTTATCTTGGAGACTTGAAATGAAGAAACCCTTAGTTGCTTGACTTGAGATGGAAGATTGGTGGATGAATGGATGATAAGAGATTTAAGAGATACAAAATGAGGAGAAAAACACTTTTTTATACACATTTTTTCCTTAGTAACCTGATGATACCTCATCACAAGCCAACATGAAGTAAAATTAAACTCAAATTTCACTTTTTTCCCACTCAAAGGTCAAAATTGGGCCAAATGGGACTCATTCGCCACCCATGGAAAATGGGTCACACCTGGATGGGACTGATTCACCATTGATGGTGAATGGGTCCCACAGGGGCCTTTTTGATAGCTAAAATGCTAGGAGATAAGGAAATAAGGTTTAAATTGTAACTTTGTCAGGTATTTAATCAATTTAAGCCTCGGGATGCACAATATGGATTAATAGGGGCCTATTAGTGATGATGTAAAGGTCAATTAGGGCTTGGGACACATGATTCAATGTGAAAGTGTGATTAAATACACTTTACAACACTAAAATGAGGTCCACTTAGCCTAGGAAGGTACAAGAACCAATGTGAATGTGCAAGACACATCACAGCACTAGTTTAACATTAAGTTTAATTCACAAGCCTTCTAGATTGATGTGATAATGCTATTAAACACATTTTATAATGTTGACTTAGGGATAAATGGGTTTATTAAGTTTAGGAAAGTGTGAAATTCCTTTACAACACTTTAAAACACCTTTACAAGACATCGTTAAAAGCATGTTATTTGATTTGCAAGGTTCCAAGACCTAGTGTGGATACATAAAATGCCTCACAACACCCGAATCAAGGTCTCATTAAGTCCAATTATCATGAATTACTCCCATGTCAAGCAAGAGGTCCATTTTTTCTACGGTACAGACTCATATGCCAATCTAGGAAAATTAGTCCTAGATTTGGGGTTCTGCACAGGAACAGGTTTCTGGAAAAAGGGTATCTGAATCTACAAAAACACTGAAAAACACCTATAGTGGGACTCATTTGCCACTTTTGGTGAATCACTCTCATTCTAATTTTTTAGGAATTCATAGTTTAGATCTACAATTCAACTCTTGCTCTTTTCTCCTAAATTGATTTTCGGATTCGAAACCCTGATTTCAGACCCCTATAGATGGCCTTTTTGTGAAGATAACAACCTTGCAAATGAGGGGACAATTCCAAAAACTTTCTCCAAAATTTTAACCTAATATTCAAAGGATCTTCAAGTCTTCAAAGCACCTAGATGTGCAATCACACAAAGAGAGAGAGAGAAAAAAAAGTATTGATTGTTAGGGAATAGGGGTTTTCCTTGGTCAAACCCTTTGTAGGTAATTAAACCAAATGATGAGATAATAAAATGAAGTCATGAAGCATGAAACTGTATACACCTGAAAATGGTCATCGCATTCAATTAATTAAATACAACCTATTTGATTAATACTTCAACTACATATAAATAAGGTCCTACTTTATTTGTATTGTTCACTTTCCTTTTAATTCTCCTAATTCATATTCTCCTAAATTAAATAAACAAAAAACCCTAAACGTGTTTATTTAATTAATCTTCCCTAATCCTAATTAAGAATTAGAGCACATTTCTACAACTTTTTATGTGCCACCTCATAAAGGTCACATGAAAATAAATAGGCCTAATTATTAATTAGAATTATCCTCACACACTTCCACCAATAAGAAAAAGCGCATGGCTTTATTCCCCCACACTTCCAACAAATTTGGAGCACATGGGTCTTTGTTTCACACACTTGGAATCCCATACATTTGGCATGCTTCCAATTGGTCAAGAGATTCTCTTCACACACATGGCATGTTGTCATTGGTCAAGGCGACAACATCTTGATTCCTTTCATCTCCACCGTCTACCTTGTCTCCTTTGAATCTAAACCGTTGATAGGTGCCACCTCACAAAATGCTTGAGAAACCCTATAAATACACCCTCTTGCCTTAGCATTTATCATCCACCTTTTGAGTAATGTTATAATGCTATTTTGAAATACAAATTGGAAAAGTGTTATAATGCCATTTTCCATCCACACTTTGATTATTGTTACCATGTAGGTTTTTTGTAGGAGCTTGGAGCTTTCATGGAGTCTTATACTTAGCTTTCATATCATGTGTTACTTTGCATTCTCATCTTAGATTAATTAATTGCTTCATAGTTGCATTTTAGGTTAGTTTGATTTTCTGTTGCATTTGAGCATATGCATAATCATTCATAGCTCACTATAGTTGCATATAATCTCACTCATCTCCACTTGTTTGTCTATCATCAACATCATCCTTCGTTTATCCTTGCATCCATTATCCTTTCCATCATTTTATTTCATTTAGGAGCATACCACTAATCATTCCAGCACACATTTGCATACCACTAATCCTTCCACCACACATTTGCACATAGAAATCATCTTAGCTTGCATATTAAGCATCAAATCTCATTTTCTAGGTAGTCATTTTAACAACCTTTGTGCCCATAGCAATCTGAGAGCCAAACAGTTTAATAAATCCCTAGAAATAGAGGACAATGATACGTATTTGAAAGGTTTGATTGTATTACGAATAGATTAGTTTTACTTACTTCAAACTTTGAATGTAAACCGTCTCATTAAGGTTTGTGTTGACATTAGAATAACTCACTCTACACATTCAACACATGCACAAAATGGTGCCCACCGTGGGGCCTTTGCCTCACTTATTACTAACTTTTTTGATGATTTCATGATTGTAGATTCAAGGTTTATGACTTGGGAATGTTTTGCACCAGTTTGGAGGAAATTTTGAGTTGTTTCAAGGCATTTTTGGGCTATTTTTTGAGTTTTGGCACCTCTTGCCTCTGTTTTGGCGCCTCTTGCAAGTAGTGTAGAGACCATTTTTAGCTGTTTTGAGACCATTCTAGCCTATTCTGAGAGTTTTGGCACCTCTTGTACCTATTTTGGTGCCTCTTACAAGTTGTCCTGAGACTATTTTCACCTGTTTCGGGACCATTCTAGATCACTTTTAGAGTCTTGGTGCCTCTTGCACCTATTTTGGTGCCTCTTGTTAGAGTTTTGGTGCCTCTTGCAAGTTGTTCTGGTACAATTTTCACCTGTTCCGAGACCATTCTGGATCACTTTTAGAGTTTTGGCGCCTCTTGCACCTATTTTGGTGCCTCTTTTCAGAGTTTTTGCACCTCTTGCATCTTGTTCTAGGACCCTTTCCACCTATTTTGAGACCATTCTGCACTGTTTTTAGAGTTTTGGTGCCTCTTGTCTCTGTTATGGTGCGTCTTGTCTTTGTTTTGGTGCCTCTTGCACAATTTGTCACCAAAATCAAAAACTCACATTCTGTGTTGTACATTTGTAGGTTTTCCCAAATTCATTTTCAAAGACTCAAAACATAAACTACTAACATATTGCAGGGGCTAGACATTATTTACGTGTTTCCTTTGGTTAAGATAGGAACGTAGCTTAAGTAAAGTGATAATGAACATCATGCTTCCTTTTGGTTAAGTTAGGAACATAGTTTAAATTAAAGGCAAATGAACACCATGCCTTTTGTATGTGATGAATGGTAGGCATATGCTCTCCCTTTAACTGGGTGATCCAAAAAGCTAGACCCATTCCTATTTATGTGCAAGTGTAAGTGGAGTATATGGCATGAGTTCTCTCTTTATTCATGCGAGATAAAGATCGATCGAACTATGGGTATACTTGCTTGATTTTTTTTATCCTAGAGGGCCTGACTTGCGAGAAAAAGTAATCACCCAAGGGACCAACCCAAGCTGGTAACACGCTAAAGCCAAGCGACTTCCAATCAGGATATAAATGTGGATACTTGAGAAAAGTTCAAGTATCATGAGGATAATTCCAACGAGATGGATCAAAAGGGAATCTCGTCATATGGATTATCCCCCACAAACAAAATGCCTGTATTAAAACCCTTGTTGTAGATTTTCCAAAATCCTTTATCTATTCTTTGGTGTAGCAATGATCATTGCCAAGGCATCCAAATTCTCACAGTTTTTAGTAGAGGTGATCAGTTTGCCATGGTATTTTCATGGGGAATAGAAGCTTGGTTGGCCTGAGAAGAGATTGCACTATAAGGGAGAGCCCGTGCATCCAAGCTTCTAAATTCACTTGCTAAAGATAGTGTGGTTGGGGTAAAACCCACGTGGAATCTAAAAGAATACAGTCTTACACAACCCTAGGAGTGTATATTATGCTTGATGTGTCCTCAAAATGAAACTCAAACAAAACACCATCAAAAATGTTATATTTTGAAAGTGAAAACCTTGATTCAGAACTACATCCATTGAGGTAGACAAGTTAGTAACTTAGGTCCATCCATCTTCAGAAAATAAGTCCTTTCAGCAGTGTTGCATCTTTCCTTAGGAAAAACATAGTCAGAATATGTAGTTTACACAATGATTAGAAAACCAAAGATCAAACCTTTTATTCCAAAGCAACATCAAAAACATTTGTCTATGCTTTACGACTCTAGAGAAAGGTTAACCTTCATTTTTTATAAGAGAGCATGCAAAGACAATATAGAATAATACATGATGTACTATTGTCAAAATCCAAGACTTTTCCAACGTTTTGATTACCTTAACTACGTCTCTTGAGTCAAAACTTCGAGTCCAAGATCATTTCTTAGATACCTTAGAAGTCTAAACGTTGTCAAAACAAACCTATACAAGTGGAACTTTTCAAATTAAGCCTAGATCTAAACATTTTGAGGTGCCTAAATCATCACTATCCATCACATCTTTGAATGAAAAACCTAGTTTCATCTTTGGTATTTTTCATCCTTTAACCACGAAACTATGTCATGCAATCAAATCAAACTTGGTCTAATCAATAGAATTTGTCATTCTATTTGACTTAGTTGTAATCATTGGCACTATTTCAAACTTAGATCAAAGCTTAGTTTAAACCCTAACACTTGTATACTCATCCAAACAAGATCACAAAAGAGGAGACTTAAGGCCAAGGAACTTGGAACACCCAACTTTGAAACAAAAAACATAGGAAGTCCGAGTAGTGAATCCTTCGATATCGAAACTCCCAACATTGAACCTCAAAATAGTTAGATCCCTAGCAACATGGCTAATGCAAAAGAAATCCCTATTCCTAGACTCAACAACACTTAAGGAGAAGAAATAAGTGATGAGGATATCCGACAAGCAGAACAAGACCCCAATTTCCATAAGTTTTTGGAAAATATTTTTGAAAGAGATGGGGAAAAATACCTATTAATGTTAGCCAATCAAGGAGTCAAACATCTTAAAAGCACCTCTCCAAAAGTCTGAAAAGAAAATAAAACAAATGGTTACTTTAACTCACCAAATGAAAAACCTTCAACAACAAGTTCTAGACATGCAAAGGGGAACTTAAAAACGATACTTGATCGAGGACATTTTTCCTTATCCCTTTAATCCATCCGTCAACATGTTCCTTTCCCTAAACGTAGTGAATTTCCAAAGTATGATAAATACAATGGTACAACTGATCCATTAGATCACATAAGGGAATTCTAAACTATGAGTCTATAATTTGCACATCAGGAAACTTATTTGATGAGACTATTTCCATGAAGTCTAGGAGGGAATTTCCTTGAATGGTTTTCAAAGATTACACCCCACATCAACACATTTGAAGAGTTGGTCAATAGATTTCTCACTCAATACTCTTACAATATCCAACATGATATCACCATGAAAGACCTTTGCAACTTGAAACCAAAAAAAGGGTGATTCCTTCCTCATTTTCTTGCAAAAATGGAGGATATTGTTCACAAGGTATTCCCATCTTGTGCCCGAAAAGGAAAAGATAGAGATTTTCATTGATAACCTAAATGATGAGATGAGTTATAGGTTGGAATTACAATGTCCCCCTACCTTCAAAAAATTGATTGAAAATGGAATTAAAATCAAAGAAGCCATAGTTAAAAGAGGGGTCATTAAGATATACAATGAAAAAAACTCATCCACTTCCTCTAACAACTACAACAGTGGGGACAAACCTAAATTTTGGCAACGAAACAAGAACGTGGGTAACAATGAGGTCATAGGTGAAATCCAAAATACCAAACTTGTATTCAACTTAATAGCAGCTACCACCAAGACCAATCAGACCAACAATCCTCCCAACACTCCAACTATTAGCCAAAATGACAATCAGACTAATCCGGGGACTAAAGCAACACTGTTTCCAAAACCTTCCAATCAACAAAAATTCACACCATTGGGAAAATCCTTAGATTTCGCCTTAAAGGAACTTACTGAGGCTAAGCTTATCACAGTGCTAGAAGCATGAAATTGGGATCCACAAGTCAATCCCTTTTGGTGGAACAATGCTTATTACTGTGATTATCATCAAAACAAGGGTCATATGATGAAAGATTGTTGGAAATTAAAACACGCAATCCAATATCTCATTGATAACAAAAAGGTACACATTAAAGGACCCCAAATAAACAATGATCAGGGAGTGTTCAAGAACCCTTTACCCAATTATGAAAAGGGAGAGTCCTCTACATCGAATACCAAAGGCAAGAAAATAAACTATGTTTATGATTATACCATTCATTGTATTGAGATGGTTGGGAATTCCATCCAAGACATTGAAATTGGAAGCCAAGGGAAGGATTCCACTATTGAAATCTGGCACAATGATGACACTATCTCACATCAAATCAATGACCTTGAACCTAGAAATTTGAGCACTAATGTTGACATGAATGAAAATCGAGTTAACATCATCAAAATTACAAATGATCAAAACAATACACCTATCAATGTGATTACAAGAGGACAAGCCAAGGTAACATTGAAAGGAGCTACCCCTTCCACATCCAAAATGAATGTTTTTCCTATAACCCAATATAACATCATTGATCAATTACAGAAGATACCCACTCAAATATCCATATTGGAACTTCTCAAGATTTCACCAATGCACAAAGAGATCTTGGAACAAGCTTTAGTTGCCACCATAGTACCAAACAATCTGGAAGTCTGTACATTTCAAACCATGGTGGGACATTTGACTACACCTCATTGCTTATCATTCTCTAAACATGACGATGCATCCACCACCCATCCGCATAATGATTCTCTCCACATCGAAGTCCTAATCCATAAACATCGCATCAAACGTGTCCTTATAGATGGAGGAGCAGGCTTAAATATCTACACTCTCAAGCTTGTTCGTGCATTAGGATATTCTGAAAATGCTATAGATCCTAGAAGGAAAACCGCCATAAAAACATATGATGATGAAGAAAGATCCCCTCAAGGATTGATCATCTTACCCATTCAAGTGGGACCAATCGTCAAAGACATAGTGTGTCAAGTGTTAGACAAGGAATTGACATATAACATACTCTTGGGATGCCCATGGATTCATGAAATGCAAGCAGTACCATCAACCTATCATCAGTGCTTGAAGTTTCCTTTCAATGGATAGGAGATCACCATTGTTGTCGATTCTAACAATCCCCAATATTGCAATGCACTCAGAACAAGTCAAGATACCTTTGTACCACATAATAGAGAAGTCATCAAATCTGATCCATCAAACAAAAAAAATATAGTGGGTTCTTCGTCAAGAGGAAAGGTCTCGATTAAAAGACAAAGGTGTCGTTGACTCTATTTCATGCAAAAATGGAAGTCAATTTGATGCCTTATCCAAATAGTTAGAAAGGATCCAAATAAAAGACAAGGGAATGGGGGAATACTCATTTGAGAAATCATCATACTTACCACAACTTTCATCTTCTCCTAAGACACATGGACAACCAACTACTTCAAGACAACAATCTTTACAACTCATCACACTCTTTGATGGGAAGTTTATAAAAGAAAGCACTCAAGTAGAGGAATCAGAAGACAACGATGTCCTAAACTAGTTATACAAAGATGAAGAACCTTCATAGGTATCAGTGTCCAATATATGCACCGCTAAGTATGGCAAAGGTCAAACAATCCTGAAAAAAATGGGATATAAGGGAAATGGTCCTTTGGGTAAAAGAAAAGAAGGCATTAGTAAACCAATATAGCTTGTCACAATGAATCCCAAAGACAAAACAAGACTAGGCTACAAGGACGACTTAAAAGAGGAAGCTACTCAAAGAGTTGTCAAAATAATCTTACAGTTACAAGCTAGTGAGGATCATGAAATAGATTCCAATGAATATGAATGGGGCTCTCTCTCTAAGGAATCTTTCCATGACAAAGAGATCGATGTAATCCAAAAGTATACCCCAATATGTATGAAAGGACAAAGTTTTGGTTCTAGACCACTTGAATATGGATCACAATATGTCGTGGACTCAAGTGAATATGATCATTCTTTGAGCAAGATAGACATGTCGAAAGAAAGTAACATCTTAGACCTCATTGGAAAATTTGACAACATGGCTATCCTGCTACTTACACCTTATGATCTTGACCAATCTAACGATTCCTTGTCCTTAATGCATCTTGAACTAATTGAGTGGGATCAAAATGAGCTGCTTGACATACCCAACTTTTCAAACGATGATGCCCTCGTGAACTTCCTATGTTCTGATAACCCTGACACATGTTCCACCATTGAATCTTAGAACAAAGCTCCTAACGAAGGGAGTGTTAAACCTTTCAACTGTAAAATGAAAAATATAGGAAATAGGTCTAATAGTGAAAACCACCTAGTGGCACTATTAATTCAGGAAAAAGTAAAAACAAAGAGCATATCTCAAGGTGAAAACCTCTCTAAGGAACCAAGAGATGGAAGGTTTGACACTCTCCCAAAACACTATCAAGAGAGATCTCCAGTGCTAATAGAACCTACACAATCCATCAATGTTGGTACAATTGAAATAGTGAAGACCCTGCGTTTAGTGTAAACCATGACAGAAGAGGAGAAACCTCATTTCACCAAATTCTTTAAGGAGAGACAAATAAAATTTGCTTGGTCATATGCTAACATTCCAGGCATAGATCCAGAACTCATTATGCATCATTTGTCATTATCACCTGGCACAAAATCAGTAAAGCAAAAACTGAGAAAGATGCAACCCCATATCGCCCTTCTGGTGAAAGTTGAGTTAAAAATTATATTAGATCATGTAGGATTCATAAGATCTATTGATTATTTCGAATGGATATCAAACATTGTTCTAGTATCCAAACCAGATAAGAGCATCTGGATATGCATGGATTTTAGGGACCTTAACAAACCCTATCCAAAGGATGATTTTCCTCTACCAAACATTGATCTGATTGTAGACTCGACTGTTGGGCATGAAATGTTATCACTTATGGATGGATTTCCAGGATACAACCAAATAAAGATAGCACCTGAAGATCAAGATAAAATAGCCTCCACATGTCCTTGGGGCACTTTTTGCTAGAATGTGATGCCTTTTGGGTTGAAAAATGTTGGAGCTACATATCAAAGAGCTATGACTACCATCTTCCATGACATGATGCATACTTTTATGGAATACTATGTAGATGATTTGTTGGAAAAATCCTACACTAGAGAAGGACACTTAGAGATTCTAGACAAAATCTTCACAAGATTGGAGAAATTCAAGGTGAGGTTAAATCCCAAGAAATGTGTGTTCAGTGTAACATCAGCTAAACTTTTGGGATACATTGTCTCAACTAAAGGCATTGAGGTGGATCCTGCAAAGGTCAAATCCATCATGGAAATGCCTCCTCCTAAAAATAGCAACCAACTTAGATCATTACAAGGAAGGTTCCAGTCCATCAGGAGATTCATTGCTCAACTAGCTGATAAAACTCATCCTTTCAATCACTTATTACACAAGAATGTCTCTTTCAAGTGGGATGAAAAATGTGAAGCTGCCTTTAGTCAACTAAAATAGTACCTAATGACACCGCCTGTGTTGATACCACTAGTGAAGGGAAAACCATTATTACTATACATTGCAACAACTAAGATATCTTTGGGAGCCTTATTGGCACAAGAAGATTCTACCAGAAAAGAAAGAGCCATCTATTATATCAGCAGGACCCTAAATGGTTATGAGATCAACTACACCTTTATTGAGAAAGCTTGCTTAGCGGTTGTATTTGCTACACAACAATTAAGGCACTACATGCTGACTCACACCATCAAACTCATTGCCAAAATTGATCCATTAAATTACTTACTCAGCAAAGTTTCTTTAACAGGGAGGTTAGCCAAGTGGGTCATGATATTGAGTGAGTTTGATATTCAATATGTGGACAAGAAAGAAATTAAAGGTCAAGCCATATCAGATCAACTAGCTGAAGCACCATTGTCAGATAACAATCCAATGAACATTGAATTCCCTGATAATGATGTCCTAACCATATCTACACAATAGTGGCAGCTATACTTTGATGGATGTTATACACAACATGGATCAAGCGTAGGAATCTTGTTTGTTTTTCTGCAAGGATACACAATTCCAAAATCTTACAGATTAATGTTCCCCTGTACCAACAACATAGTTGAATATGAAGCATTGATCATTGAAATCAAGATAGTTGTTGAATGGAAAATCACGGAATTGCTAGTCTATGGTGACTCACAATTGGTCATCAACCAAGTCAACGATGATTATCAAACAAAGGATGAAAAGTTTATGCCTTACAAGAGGATACTGGATGATTTTAAAAACTACTTTATTGAGATCAAGTTTGCATAGGTTCCTAGAATAGAAAACAAAGCTGCAAATTCCATGGCCACCATTGCTTCTCTCTTGCAGATACCTGAACAATGAAAACATTATGAATTCATGGTAGAACAAGTGTCCAACCCAGCATATGAAGATCTAGAATCCCAAGTGATATGCCATATTGTTGATCCTAAAATTTCCCTCTATGGAGAAATCCATACCTACCTACAAGACAATACCCTTCCAATCAACTTATCTCAAAACCAGAAATGAAACTTCATTCGACAAGCGGCTCGCCACACCCTAATAGATGATGTACTTTATAGGTGAGGTTTGGATGGTACTCTTCTTCGGTGTCTAGAACGTAATGAAGCTGAAATCACTTTACAAGAGGTTCATGAAGGTATCTGTGACACACATTCAAGTGGCTTAACCTTAGCTAATAAATTATTACGATTGGGGTATTACTAGCCGAATATGGAGAAAGAGTCATTTCAATATGTCAAAAGGTGTTCCAAATGTCAAATTCATGGAAACTTGATACATGCACCTACACAAGAGTTGCATCCTTTCACAGCTACATGGCCCTTCTGACAGTGGGGATTGGACCTTGTAGGCAAGATTCATCCCTCTTCCTCTAATTGACATAAGTTTATAATTAGCCATAGAATACTTCACCAAGTGGATTGAAGTTTTTCCTCTAATCACCATCACCGAGAATCAAATATCCTCATTTATCCTTAATTATCTCATATGTTGGTATGGTGTCCCTCAATCTATCATTGTGGATAATGGTCGACCCTTTAAGAATCAAGATGTTCAAGAGCTTTGTGAAAGATTTCATATCCAACATCCGTTTTCTACACCTTACTATCCCCAAGGGAACGGCCAAGTACATGCCTCAAACAAGACTATCCTGAACATTTTGAAGAAAAATTTCAATGAAGTTGGACGTGATTGGCATGTACAACTAAACTTGGCATTGTGGGCTTACAGAACTAGTATTCATACCCTAACAGGAGTAACACCCTATTCTCTTGTCTATGGATCATAAGCTATTCTACCTATTGAGGTTGAGATACCATCCATGCATGTGTCACTTAAAGGGATGATTTCAGACGAGGATTACAGAGTATCTAGGCTACAAGAATTAGAACTATTGGATGAACGCCGACAGCATGCAGTTGATCACCTAAAAGCTTATCAACAAAGGATATTTAGGAGCTACAATCACAGAGTAATACCTAGAGCATTTTAGGTGGGTGACTTAGTCTTAAAAGAAAATCCCCATAATCAACAAGATCGAGAGAAGAAGGGAAAATTTGAACCTAACTGGTTGGGTCCCTTTGTCATAGTATCAGTCTTTGGATCAAGAGCATATTAGTTATCCACACCATAAGGGGATCTATTTGACGAACCCCTCAGCAACTTGCATCTCAAAAGGTTTTACACCTAGCTCATCTGGTGCATTAGTAAATGTCCTGGAAAAATACCAAAAAAAGAAAAAATCGGAAAAAGGATTGAAAAACAATAAAGAAAAAGAATCGTCCTCTAGTGAAAACCACTTCAGTGGCACTTTGGGAAAGTACCTTAGTGAAAACTTGGAAAATAAGTTCCTTGCATAAAATAAGCACTCTCCATCTATCTTGGGCTACGTGACATGCTCTGTAGTGTACATCCATCATGCTTCCACCTTTGCGTCTGTCATGCTTCCATGTCTGCATCATACCTTGATTCAGTGTTTGTATTATGGTATCCCCTGGCATTACTCAGCCCATTCTAAAAATAATTTTGTCATATCGTATCAACTGGGGGCATGTCTTACATTGGATTGGATTCTTGTACATTCTCAAGGTCGGAAAATTGAAAACCCAAAAACATTCAAAACATATCAAAAATACCAAAAACATTCAAAACATATCAAAAATTCCAAAAACATATCAAAATCCAAAAACAAGTCAAAAAAGTCAAAAAAGGGACAAAAACATAGTCTTCAATTGAACTACATCGTCTCTAAGCTTTGAACGTAGGAAAGGGTGATCTTTCATTATCCACTGAGACATTTTAGGTAAGTCATCTAAGTGTTCGCTATGTTCATATTTTTGAACTACATGGTCTCTACGTATATAATGTAGGCAAGGCTAATATATTGATCAACCCTCAAGGCCCCTAGGATAGGTCTTTAGGTTGGGTCTTGGTCATCGTGGTCGTGTCACACCCTGCACTAGGGGAAAAATCCTACACTCACTAGGGAGAAATAAACTTTGAGCTTGAACCAATAGGAAATCAGTCGTCGAACCAAAGTTACAAACACAAACTTCAAATGGATGATGATCTTTTTGAATCAAGGGTTTATCACATTAAACACAAAAGTTCAACTTGTTCTACTTTGATTTTTGATATCATATCTCTTGAGTCCTCGATGATGTATCGAACTAGAGGTGCAAGGAAGGAGTATGATTTTTCTTTGTTTGTTGTCTGTGATTTTATCATTATTACTATGCAAGTTATCGTGAGACATGCATTACAAAGTATCACTGATGACATTCCAAATTTGCATAGGAAAAAAATTAACTCTTGTCTATTTACGCAAGCGATGCTCAGGTCATCTTGGTTTAATTATACTTAGATGCTTGTGTTAACTTGCAATTTTAAAACATCATTGAAGTAGTACTCAGGTCATCTTGGTCTAAAATATGCCATCGATGCTTGTACTCACTTTAAACATTTTAAGGCCCAATGATGATACAAAGCACGACAAATTGATTAATATAAATGACAACTTTTGAAAATGAGATTTGCATAGTTAAGTTAGACTGCATTCATGTTAGCTTTGCATGTGTATTTATGGGGTTTTTCACTGCTGAAACAATTTCACAATGGTGTCATCTCTATTATTAATGGATTGAGTACAATGGACATTAACCAAAAAAAAACACACCATTCTCATTTAGTTGCACATCATTTGCATCATCATTTGCATATGTTAGAAAACATTCTCATTTCATTTAGATCCATACATTCCATCATGATATTTGCAAATAATAAAGGACATACATTGCATATCATTTCCAACACCACAATCATGTCATTCACTATGCCTATATAAGTGAGTCTCTTCAGATTTCCAAGAAAGTGGGGAAATATGTCAGAGTTATGAAGCTTAAAAGATCAATCTACTATAATCTTCCCACAACTTTTGGAATTTGGACAGACTCACTTATTTAAGCTTAAGGCCCTAAACATTTGAAGTTGTGCATCTGCATAATCATTTGCATTACATCATTCATCATAATCATCTCATCACATTGCATAATCATAACAAATCAAATTATTTGCATTACATCATTCATCATAATCATCTCATCACATTGCATAATCATAACAAATCAAATCACATTGTATTACACATCACAAATCAAATCACATTGCATTACACATAATAAATCACATCACATTGCATAATCATAATCATCTCATCACATTGCATAATCATAAATACATTAATTTCCTAATCATTTATCATCATATAGAAATTAAATAAAGTCACAACATTGCATATCATAATAGGGAAATCAAATGCATAATAATCGTCGTTGTATATTGTATATCATCAAAAATGTCATAATGTCCACGTGTACAAGGATATCCAAAAAAAAAAGGATGAGATACATCAAAAAAACCAAAAGGGCACTATATCATGGGAAACATATCCTCAATATCACAAAAAGGTGTATACACAATGTCCAAGGAACATCACCAAATGCTATGTTGAGCTCCCACCAGATGTTGTTGCTCTCATGGAACTGGTACCCCCTCTACTCGACGGACCTACACCTGGATCTCTCCTATCTCTAGGCAATGGTTGCGTCACACCCATGCTAGCAATCCGAGAATGAGATA
Organism: Sequoia sempervirens; assembly: GCA_007258455.2. NCBI lineage: Eukaryota > Viridiplantae > Streptophyta > Pinopsida > Cupressales > Cupressaceae > Sequoia > Sequoia sempervirens. The sequence goes on from VDFB02281492.1 coordinate 597,332,878, forward strand.
TGCCAGAACAAGACTATACAAAATTGTCTCATGCTCAGGAGGAACCAACTCATGATATTTACCTCTATAAAACTACAACTCCTAAGAAATGTGTCTGATCTCTCTGAAGAAATCTATTGTACATGTAGATGGTGTCGTCTATTGTATCCTCTTGGCAATAGCCTCAGCCTGCTTTATTTGGTGTCTGAAGGCATCCCTCTCTGAAGTATAATCATTTGTGCCTGCAACTATTATATCCGCTGCCTATTTTTCCCTCTATCAGTCCTCAAAATATCAATCTATGCCCGACACTACCCTAACTCATCCTAAAGGGACACAATCTATGCTCGAGCCTATGCTATCTCGCTCTGAAGTGATTGAATCTCTACCTACAAGGATGATATCTGTGTTGACTGTTGTTGTGAGGGTATCCCAATCCAAATCCTAGGAAGCACCGCCTGAGCTACAGCAACGCTCCTCCTATGCCTCAGAACTGCAAAATCCAATGGATGATTATCATTAGCCCCAACATCATCAACCACTGCACGATCATCATCACCTCTGCAAGCCCCCTATCCAACATCACCACCACCCTCGTCATCTCCTCCCTCTCCATCAATTGGTGGCACTGGCTCCTCTGGATGAGTAAATCTAGGAAAGGGATGCATATGAAAGAACTTTGAATAATCCTCAGTCATCCCGGCGTTGGTAATATACGAAACATAATCCCATAAACCAGGGGTCAAGGTATAATACTCTATATAGGTTGTCTCATATGATACACATGGGCCTCACTCTAAAACATCCTGTCATCACCGTGCATAATGGGAAAATCCTAGGGGCATCCCCTGAACCTGTCCAAACTGTCTACATACTCATAGATACAAGTAGCGCTCAAGCACAGCATGTGTTCACCCAATCAGATAATGAGATAATAACATATATGGCATCTCTAGCTGATCCTCTGGCCACTACTCACAATCCAAGTACGACCACCATGTGATAGTCTCCAAATCATCCAAAACCTGCCTCCAATAAGAAACCTTGCCCAGCTTATGTTGGACATGTGAACCACTATAGCTAAAAACATAGGATCTCCTTGTTGGTCGATGTCTCTCTCCCATGGGTCGAGTGATGGCTATATGCTCCCATGCCCAGGTCTATAATAATGTGATGCCACATGAAAAACTCGTCGCCCTGTAATAGACAACCTTGTGAAAATCTCGATATAAATGGGCTAACATACATGAACCCTAGGCATACCTCATACCATCAAGTGTCATCTGCAATAGCACATGACCCCAACCTACTGAAAATCCCTTTGACCTATGATCAAGACAAAGGAATCCACCAATAAATCTAGAAAGTACACATGGCAAAGGATCATATCTGCTAATCATCTCAGTCCAAGGGATCCATCGGCCCATAACATAATCATCTCGACACAATCTTCGCAATGTAGCTATCCCACCCTATTCTATCTTATCGTACACTACTATCTCTCCCATCACTAGGATCCGTAGAATATGATAGACATCCTCGGGAGTCACGGTCATCTCTCCAATTAGTAAATGAAATGTATTATGATCACTATGCCATCTCTCTGCCAAAGTTGTCAATAAACCTCTGTTGATTCTATATTATGGAATTTATAAAAAGGAAGTCAATCCACACTAAGAGATAATCTCCAAGTCGGCTGACGACAACTAGCGGACCATGTTCCAAGTCTTCAGGAATCACTCCCGAGACTAGAGTACATCTCCATCTCCCTAATCATGAACACAAATCATTCAATCAATGTCATGTTCAATAAAGATTATTAGTCAATCAAGCTAATGTGTAGTCATTCAAATCAAATCAAATTAGAACAATCAACATCTCATTCAATCAAGTGATCATTTCTAGCCTATCATGAGGACGATCTGCTATCAATCAAACTATCATTCCTCGCCTATCATGAGGACGATTTGTTATCAATCAAGTTGTCATTCCTCGCCTATCATGAGGATGATCTACTATCAATCCTACCATCGTTCCCCGCCTATCATGAGGACAATCTGCTATCAATCCTACTATCGTTCCTCGCCTATCATGAGGACGATATGTTATCAATCCTATTATCATTCCTCACCTATCATGAGGATGATACAACACTGGTTCTATCATTTGATTATCACCTATCATGAGATCAAATCATCACATAAAACATCAATCGAACACTGCACATACCACAATATGACTGAAATCAATCCAAAACGTGACAAACTGACAACTCCTAGACTTCAAGGACATCTTGCGAACATCACCCCGGGCGAAGGATTTCGCAATCACACCCCGCAAAATGGGTCAAACAATAAGCTAAACCACCTTAAATCAACAATAATGACAACTTTCCAAGGCAACAAGAGGCACCATTTGGGACCCCAAAGGCACCAAAACAAAGTTTCCATCTCAAAAACATGTTTTCCAAGCTTGCAAGAGGCGCCACTTGGGACCCCAAAGGTGCCAAAACAAAGTTCAAATTTAAAAACTTCCATTTTCAAGCTTGCAAGAGGCGCCACTTGGGACACCAAAGGCACCAAAATAATGTTGGAGGCCAAAAATTTGAATTTCAAGCTTGCAAGAGGTGCCACTTGGGACCCCAAAGGTGCCAAAACTCTAAAACCACCCAAAAACATGCTTTTTTACCCTTGCAAGAGGTGCCACTTGGGGCCCCAAGGTCACCAAAACTCTCAAAAGGCTTAAAAACACCAATTTCAACCTTGCAAGAGGTGCCACTTGGGACCCCAAAGGTGCCAAAACTCTCAAAAGGCTCAAAAACACCAATTTCAACCTTGCAAGAGGTGCCATTTGGGACCCCAAAGGCACCAAAACTCTTAAAACACATGAAAACTTGAATTTCAAGCTTGCAAAAGGCACCATTTGGGACCCCAAAGGCACCAAAACTCTTAAACATGCTCAAAAACACTCAAAAATGAGAAAAACATCACCCGAAAGTGCATAAATGACATCCCATAAGCTACAACATCCATCTATGACGTTCAAAATACCATTAAAAGGAAAAAAATGACTAACAAAGAGGTTTCTCGTAAAGCGTATTGTAGGTCCAGAGGCAGGAGGCTGATCAAGTTGGCAAAGACGCTCGAAATGATGCTTGTGGTATGGGATCATCATCTTTCTCTAAGCTCTCCAATCTTCAACTTCTCCAAACCAAAATGTGCAAATGAATCCCATTTTACCCCTTTTTACGTTTTAAGGGTAAAATGGAGGGAATTAGGGTGGGATTTATTTCACATTTTTATCAAAAAGGAAGGGTAATTAATCAACACTATTCAAAGAAAGAGCTTGCAACTCAATTTCGAGAGATAAATCGTCTCTTACATCAAACCTTCACCGAATCAACATTGGATCATCATTACATAATCACAACACTTATCACATTATTCAACACTTCATTTTCACATCCTTATATTCACTGATTTACCTCTCGAGGGGGCATAATATCCATCAATACCTAAAATTTCATCGTCTAAGGCATCAAAATCTTGCATCGTCTGGGGCATCAAAATCTTGCATCATCTGGGGCATCCAAATCTTGCTTCATCTGGGCATCAACATTAAAATCTTCTTTGAAGTAACATGTAAACACATCACTTCAAAGAGGGGAAAAATGTATACACATGAAAACGATCATCGCATTCAATTAATTAAATACAACCTATTTGATTAATACTTCAACTACATATAAATAAGGTCTTTATTTATATTGTTCACTTTCCTTTTAATTCTCCTAATTCACATTCTCCTAAATTAAATAAACAAAAAACCCTAAACATGTTTATTTAATTAATCTTCCCTAATCCTGATTAAGAATTAGAGCACATTTCTACAGCTTTTTATGTGCCACCTCATAAAGGTCACATGAAAATAAATAGGCCTAATTATTAATTAGAATTATCCTCACACACTTCCACCAATAAGAAAAAGCACATGGCTTTATTCCCCCACACTTCCAACAAATTTGGAGCACATGGGTCTTTGTTTCACACACTTGGAATCTCATACATTTTGCATGCTTCCAATTGGTTAAGGGATTCTCTTCACACACATGGCATGTTGTCCTTGGTCAAGGGGACAACATCCTGATTCCTTTCATCTCCACCATCTATCTTGTCTCCTTTGAATCTAAACCGTTGATAGGTGATACCTCACAAAATGCTTGAGAAACCCTATAAATACACCCTCTTGCCTTAGCATTTATCATCCACCTTTTGAGTAATGTTATAATGCTATTTTGAAATACAAATTGGAATAGTGTTATAATGCCATTTTTCATCCACACTTTGAGTATTGTTACCATGTAGGTTTTTCATAGGAGCTTGGAGCTTTCATGGAGTCTTATACTTAGCTTTCATATCATGTGTTACTTTGCATTCTCATCTTAGATTAATTAATTGCTTCATAGTTACATTTTATCATCCCCATTGCATCATAGTTACATTTTAGGTTAGTTTGCTTTTTTGTTGCATTTGAGCATATGCATAATCATGGATAGCTCACTATAGTTGAATATCATCTCACTCATCTCCACTTGTTCATCTATCATCAACATCATCCTTCATTTATCATTGCATCCATTATCCTTTCCATCATTTTGTTTCATTTAGGAGCATACCACTAATCATTCCAACACACATTACCACACATTTGCACGTATAAATCATCTTAGCTTGCATATTAATCATCAAATCTCATTTTCTAGGTAGTCATTTTAACAACCTTTGTGCCCATAGAAATTTGAGGGCCAAACAGTTTAATAAATCCCTAGAAATAAAGGACAATGATACGTTTTTGAAAGGTTTGATTGTATAATGAATAGATTAGTTTTAGTTGCTTCAAACTTTGAATGTAAACCGTCTCATTAAGGTTTGTGTTGACATTAGAATAACTCACTCTACACATTCGACACATGCATAGAAACAAAGAACATGAATCATGAACACTGATACCTTGAATGATGTCTTGTAAATCCACAACTCAACATGAAATGGCCATGAAGGATGTAGATCTTGATCTTGACAATAAGTGTAGAACAATGTTTGATCTTGGATCTTCAATGCTACATCACAACACTAGCTCAATAACATGTTAGGTGCTTGATATCCTTGACATGATGAGGGATCTTGAATTTTTGCAACAAATGATGAATTCTAGCCTTGAATGTCAGAGAATGATCTTGCAAACTCTCCTAACAATCTTGTGAAGTCTTGGAATGCTTAACTTTTGAATGCTTGACTTGATAACATGCATTCCTTATGAAATAATGATTTGAGACCTTTTTTATATAGGAAATCCATCTAATATCCCGTTAATTGGATCCCATAGGCCGACATTCATGAAATTTGAACTTAAAACCCAATTTTCCTGCTCAAAACCTTGAAAATGGGCCAAATGGGACTCATACACCATCCATGGCATATGGGTCCCATCTAGGTGGGACTCATATTCCCAAGGTGGTGTATTGGTCCCATAGGGCCTATTTTGATCGCTAAAGTGTTGGGGAGTGTGTAAATTAAGTTTATTTACTGATCTTGTCGGGCTTTTGATTGAAATATGCCTTGGGATGCATAATATAGGGTCTTAGGGGCCTATTAATGGTGATTTTAAGGTCAGGGCTCAAAATTTAATGTGAAAGTGTAAATAAATATACTTTACAACATCAAATTAAGGAAAAATCATGTCAATTTAGCTTAAAAGGGCCCTAAATCTAATGTGAATGTGTAAAACACATTACAACACTAGATTAGGTCCATTTAATTTACAAGCCTCCTAAATTTAATGTGAAGGTGTGAATAAATACACTTTACAACAATAAATTAAGGAAAAGTTAGGTTTATTTAAATTTAAAAGGGCCCAAAACCTAGTGTGGATGTGTAAAACACATCACAACACTAGTTTTAGGCGATATCAATTCCAATTTATCATTAACTATTCCTGGATTAAGTGTGAAAATGTACACGAAAATATTTTTCGACACTACATTTAGCCCTCACTTTAGTGAGAGGATGAACTTGCTTCAAACTCACACTAAAGTAGACATTCAAGAGGGGTCCAAGTGCACCAATGTGAATGGTCTAGGATAACACAAATCAAGGAGGTAACCAAGCCCACAAGATCCAAGATCCTACATCAAATCGAAATAAGCACAAAAGGACACACACAAGGTGTATGATATGCAGCATCAAGATATGCAAGTTCATGCAATGTCAATAACTAAAAAGAAAACAAAAACAAGAAAAAATAAAAATGAGGTGGATCAAGCTTCGACCATTTGTCCAACACGATGTGGATCAAATCTAAGTTTTTTGTCTAAAAATACACACTCACTTTGAGGCAACAAAACTCCAGGCCATCCACTGGGTGAGTAATCCAAGAAGGTGATACACATACGGTTGATATGCGCTCATACACAAACATGAGTGGCTAAGGGAAAGTCGTGCCTCAAATTGGCTTCTCATCCAACCATACCAAAGTTATATAGGTCCTGATAACTTTGATAAGGCACCATGTAATAATGATCTTTGAGCTTCATGAGACAAGCAAAACTTTGTATGCTTGGAGCTCATGAACAAACAATGAACTTTGAGCTTCATGAGGCAAGAAAAACTTCAGATGCTTGGAACTCATGAACAAACCAATGTTGTAAATGAAAAATAGTGTAAGTAATGTTCAAAGGGTTTTTGCTTAGTTCATGTAAGGTCTCTTCTTAGGGAACATTGTGTCTAATGTCTCCAAGAGAGGATAAGTCAAATAAATATCATCCTCTTGGAGGAAATCAATCCCAATGACATGACCAAGAAAAGGACATGTCGCAAGAATAAAGAAAATCACATAATGAAACATGAGTGTTAATGTATGCCCCCACTTTAAAGTGGTTGCTAACACCATTACTTTGAGAAATTGCTTTAAAGTAGAAGAAGACATGAGAGGTTATTCAAAAATCCCTATGCCAATTCATAGGCTTCCAAATCAAACTACATCATGAATAAGTATGTCACATGCTAGCCAACTTAAGGCATGTCATCCACATCCCAAGCTTGCTCTTATATATACATGAAAGGTGATCAACTAGCCAAAAGAGACAACAAAAAGTGACATATGAGGAAAAGGCTACTTGACCCTTTTCCCCCACTTAGTATAGGACAAGGATGAGTCGAATAGGATGAAAATAAGTTTCAAATTAAAGGATCTAGGTGCTTCAACATAAGGAAGAGCACCACGATCCATAAGATGTTGAATTCAATTACTTAGAGCCTTACATTCATTAGTAGAATGACCGTGAACTCTATGATATGCACAAAATGAACTCTTGTAGTAAAATTTATTTCATGTTTCCAGAGGGAGAGATATCAGATGATCTTGGAAGAGTCTCAAAAAGATGCCTTCTTGAGCAATAGTATAAGATGTTCCTTTATTTTGTGAAAAAGATATCTCTTACTTAGTACAAGATGTCGTACCTACACAAGACTCTTTAGATTGCAAGATTTTGTACCCTTCTTTAAAGGAAGGTGTAAAATATAACAAATTCAAATCATTAATGTTTTGTGTGATGACATTGACATTACATTTTCACATTTTTTTCTGGCCCTCCCTGCTAAAATTGGGCTTCTTTATGCCTTGGTGTTATTTTGCATCCGCAAGCCACATTTAATGCATCTTTCTAAGGATAATCCCGACACATATCAAATGACCAATCATAATTTAATGATTTTGGGTTGTGTGTCCCAGATTTAGTGATGTGAGACTCATACGCCACCTTGGGCGTATGGGTCCCACCTAAGTTTTGAGGCATGAACTTGAATTTGGCATACAACTTAACATTTCTTTAAAATTGTGTTCCAAGCCTAGGCTACGGGGACTCATACGCCGTAACCAATGTATGATTCTTGCTTAGCTTTGACCTATTTTGAATTCAAATTCTTGGTGGGATTTTATTCTCCTAGATCTGATGTTAGCTTGTAGTGTTGTAATTTCAAGAAATTTGGCATAAACAAGTATAAATACAAGGTTATTTCACATAATTTCTCCTAGAAATTTTCATGAGCAAGTGTGATCTAAGCATTCAATCATCTTAGCAATTCAAGAGCATTCAAGAGTTGATTATCAAGCATTTTGGAGCTATATTCAAGAATCAAGCATCATGTCAGTCATCATGCATCATGTTTGTTTTTGAGCTAACATTTGTGATGTAGGTATTTCATGATTCAAGCAAGCATTCAAGTCAAGATACATATCATACAATCAATAGTCAATATCTACATTCATGCTAGCCATTTCATACAAGATTGCAGCCTTTGTTCCAAGGGTTTGGTGAGTTGCAACATAGCTTATTTGTTCATTCATCATTCCTTCATTCTATTTCTATTCATTTCAAGGTTTGATTACCAAAATGGGGTTTGACCAAGGAAAACCCCTATCCACTAACAAAACAACATTTTTTTCCTCTCTTTGATGTGAGATTTCTAGATTTAGGCTGAAGATCCATTGAAGAGAAAGATTGGAGAAAGTTTTCAAAGTTACAAAGTTGTTAAAGTTGTCACATTTCTTGCAAGATTACAGAAAGTCACTTATAGGTCAGAATTCAGAGTTTCAAACTTAGAGATCCGAAGGGAGAGAAGCTATAGAAGATCACTAGATGATATCAAAGTTGTAGATCAACCCTAATACTAGGACTAAATTTCCATTTGTGGCATATGAGTCCTAGTATACCAATTTTTAGACTTTTTCTATAGATCCTGGTTTACCAATTGCAGATTCTGGTTTCAGCCTGAAACCCTAAATTGGTACTAAATCACCCCTACAGGCGTATGAGTCCCAGTGTGCATTAAAATTTATAATTTCAAGATCACAGATCTTGTTTCAAGCATCTCAAGCTTTCCAAGTGCACCTCTATTCATTCTCAATCTATTATTGTAATTTTTCAATTTCATATTCTAGGTCATATATTTAGATTTGTGTATCATTTACATTCCTTATTTCTAAGCCTTTGCTTAGTGGTGAACCCCCTTTTTTTGTCTTTAATCACACCTTAGGAGACCTTATAGAAGACCCCCTTCTTTCAATTGCACCATTAGGTTGAGATCTCTAGGGTTTCCTTGAATGAACTAGAGTGAAATATGACATCCCCCCTTGTTGTTCCATCTCCTAAAAGGTGGAGTAAACCCTATTTCTTTCATTTCAAATACTTCACACACAAACCTCTTCACACTTTAGTAAAGACCAATAGCTTAACAATATAAGGCATTTTAGGCATACTTGGCAGAATAAACAAAGAAGAAACATAGGTCTTGCAATGTGGATTGATGCTAAAAAAAAATCTTTGAAAGTCTGTATATTTCATTTGCAACATGCTTGGAAACCCTAGATCCCTACAACGTGCCATATCTTGTAGAAAACTCTACAATGATCCTCATGAAATATGGAGAGTTTACATGAAACAAGCGCTAGTCTTGCGCCAGGTCAAGATATCTAAAACTCATCAATGCAATCAACATAAACCCAAAACTCAAGCTATGTATGCATATAGCTGAAAGAACTCCTTCTAGCGCACAAATAAATTTGTCAAAGTTTCTTTTGATTTTTTTCACCCTTTGCTTAAATTTTTCAACACAATATTTTACTTTTGCAGTTGAATTATAATTTTATGTCAAAAAATTATAATGATTTCCTTAAAATAAAAGGTTTACAACAAGGCTGTAATAAAATTTCAAATTTTTCCTTCATTTCTATTGTAAACCAAATGATACAAATATTAATCTAGATAGACACACCTAGAATTCCAATAGTTTCTTTTTTGCATAGAGAAATGAAACAAGAAAAGATAAAATTATGATCTAAGTTGCTACAAGATTAAGAACTATCAGTTTACATAGCGAAAAGCATAAATTTTCATGGTTTATTAAATTCTATGCTTTGAAGCAAGCAAATAAGGTTTGATATGTTATTTTAATGAGTTAAATTATGTTGTGTATAGGAAGCCCAACAATCAGACTCATCAAGTAGTGAGCATGAAGAGGAGCTAGAGGAACATGATGAATTGTCTGTTGCACAAAATGATTCGATAGTCATTCCTAAACCTCAACAGGAAACCATACTTGAATTTCTGCAAGTGGGAGACAAGAATAATGAGGAGGGTTTTCAATGTGATGAACAATTGACACCCACAATTAGAATAGTGCCTCGTTGAAAGAGGACACAAAGGAAGAGGATGGATAGAAACAAATGAAAAAAAAGACATATTTGCTTCTTATGTTTGAGAAATTAGTGTCAATATTCAATAATGGTTATGCCACATCCATGGTATGTTTTTTTGGTTGTGGAGAAACTCCCACATCATTTTGTAACACACAGAACATTGGAAATAATTACAATTAATATGGTATTTCTCACTATTATCTTCAATTGTGAATTTACTTTTTCTTTGCGTAAATTTGTTTGAGAAAGAGAAATAGCAACTAGTTCTAAGGATTGACTTTCTATTTGAGCCTGAACTTACCTTTGTTGATCTCCCACCTTTTTGGAATCTTTTCATTTAGGTTCTCCAACATATAGTGTTCATTTTTTTCTTTTGGAAAGGTAGATTGATGGTACATATAATCATGGCTCTCTTCTATTACCATTTCCCTTCACAACTTTGTCCATCTAAAATCTTCTAAATACTATTTCCTAAGCTTTAGATTACAAAAGAGGTGGTACAATTGGCAGAGTTGTGCTACTATCTGGTAGGACCTGCTTAACTTCTTTATTTTGTGTAGATGAGGATAATTTTTCAATACACAGATCAAATTTCCACCACATTTGGAAAAATAAAAAATAATAATTCTAGAAAATAGGAGGATGAGGAGAATCTAGGAACATTGAATGTTGAAAACCACACTAAAAAATTATTTAAAATATTTTTTATTTTTTTAATACACATTTTCATGTTGTCTCTAGAGAGATAGTAGTTGGGATTAAAGACATATTATCTCTCGAGAGACAATGTCTTTAATCCCAACTATTGTATCTAAAGAGACAAAAATACTTATGTTTCATATTATCTTTATAGAGACAATTTTTAAGACAATAATTTGAGACACTCACTTAAAAAAAAAAAAATTAAGACAATACACAAGTTTTTTTGTTTCAAGTTAAGAAAATTTACTCAAAAATTGTCTCAAACCCCCCTCTATGTAGTAGTGATAGAAGGTCGTGGGGTGAGGAAGTGCACGGAAGATATTGCCACGCCCTTCAGATCTCTCCTTCACGCCATGCCATGAATTGATAAGTCTACATAGAGATGGTTGGCAAGATGTTCATGGGTATGCAATCTAATGCTCTTTTCCATAGTCGACCTTGTGCTTGAACAATGTTGCCCCTATATGCTGCTCAAATATCTCAAACAAAGCTTCTCACAAAACCTGCAAACCTCCCATGCTATAATATGAATTTAACAATTATAACAGCTATAAATAATGATGCAATTAGTGGCTTGATGGAGGTTGTTGGCATAGAAAGTGGAGAGTTCATTGGAAGAGCAAACAAAGGAGCTACTATGTGAATAGTAGCGGCTAGGTAAAGAATGTTAGAAAATTCTAAGGTGTTGCTTGAAGAGGGCTTATATCTGCAAGAGATGGTGAGCACTATAATCTTCTTTGTGCAACTTCTCAAGGTGCCAAACAAGTGACTTCAAAATGAAATATTCTAAATTGGGTAGAATATTCCAATCTTGTAAATATATCACCTTTGCAATGCTTCAGCCTACACAATGAATCCCTCTAATCGATTTCCTCTGCAAACAAAAACACATAACTAATCCAAAATCTGAACCCCACAATGGAGATCACTTTTACATGTAAATCAAATTGCATCAAACTATACTTAGGCTTGATGCAAGATCTTGGGAAGGATTTTGCATGCATTGATCTAATACCATGTTAGAATTTCTAACAAGATCATAACAACAAAAACCTAAAACTGAACCACAAAAACACTTGCACACAATGAGCCTAATTTACATTATCAAAGAGATTGATAAAATAGTTTATTAAAATGTACAATATGACCTTGCCTAAATAAACAAAGTAGTGAAGATGGTCATGTGAAACACAATGACTGAATAACCCTTCAAAGATGGAACACTTGTTAACTCACATGACATGTGTTCTAGTGAGTGGCAAGTGACCATGCAAGAGGTGTCTCACAAAGTGAGAACACTTGTCTCAACCACATGAGCTGAGACAAAACTATAGAAGTCATCTAAGTGAGCTTAAGTGTAGAGTGAATAGGAATCTACTAAGTAGGCTAAAAGCTAACTACTTTAATACCTCTTTTCACACTAGAAAATACTAGTTTTATTATTATTATAAGATAATTTTATTAAATCCTTTTTCAATTACATATTAATTTCTTAAATCTATTTTCTAAAAGTCTCCTCATGTTCAACTTGTTTTTTAATTGATTAAATAATTTTGAGAGGGAATGGATCTTATATGAATATAAAGGAAAAAAACTAGTTTCATTCTTATTATAAAATAATTTTATTAAATCCCATTTTTAATTACATATTTGTCTCACAAAATCCATTTTCTAAAAATTTCCTCATACTCAACTTATTTTTCTTTAATTAATTCGAATATTTATATTTTAGGAATGAATCTTATAATAATATAAATAAAAATACTAATTTCATTATTATTATAAGATAATTTTATTAAATCCTTTTTTTAATTACATATTAATCTCTTAAATCTATTTGTTGAAAATCTCATCATATTCAACTTATTTTTCTTTAATTCATTCGAATATTTATATTTTGCACTTATAATACCATTGTTAACTTATTAGATTTTGAAAAAAAATGGAAATGTGATAAATTCAAATTTCCCTAGAGAAAGGAAACTAAATCATTTAATATAGACTAACACGCCTAAATTTTTTGTTTCAAAAACACATTATCTGAGATAAATATTAATAACAATTAAGTTATTCTCTTGAACTTAATTAATCCAAAAATATTTCAAACATACTGTCTCTATGATAGTAGAGAACTAAATGACATATGTTTGTATAGTGATAGAAGAAAAAGTGTCTATTTGAATGAGAAAAGACTTGGAATCAATGAGTGTGCCAAGAAAACAAAATTGTGTGCTAGAATCACACATACAAACACCCACACAAAATAACTCAAAACATAGAGATGAAAAATGTACACTTTTTTGTTTTACAATTATTTTAGAATCTTAGAGTTGTAGATTGGTAGATCTCTTAAAAAGATCCTTTAATGTTAGATTAGACATGAGAATCGTAAAATAGAGATGCAAGTATTTAACCACTTAATATATAAACAAAAATAAAAAACTTATTAAATACTTTTAAGAGGGAATGAATCTTATAATGATAGAAATGAATTACTAATTTCAATCTCATTTTAAGATAATTTTATTTTTTAATTACATATTTTTCTCTTAAAATTTATTTTCTTAAAATCTCACACTTATAATAACATTTTTGAAAAAACTTGAACGTGTGAGAAAATCAAATTTTCCGATATACAAAACCAACTAACACATAAATTTATGTTTCAAAAACTTATTAGCTGAGATAAATATTGAAAACACTTAAATTATTCGCTTCAACTTCATTAATCCAAAGAATATTTCAATCACGGTGTCTCTACAATAGCAGAGGACTAAATGTCCTAGGTCTCTACAATGGTAGAAGACAAAGTGTCTATTTGAGTTGGCACGATTCAAAAAGGCAAATTACTTGGATAAGTGTTAACGCTAAAAGTATAAGTCCTCCCAACAGAGATAGAAACAACCATGGTTTTGAACAGTGAACCATAATAAACTGAGCCCATAGAACCTTCCACCACTTTTTGCGGTATCGATTTATGGATGAAGCAACCTTGTCAAGATCATCGCACACGGGCATTTCTGTGGATATTATCATAGAATTCCAAAGATGTGCAATCTCATCGTCACTTCCAAGTTTGCTGGTGATGATGCCCTCTTGTCTCAAGATACCCACGTCCCCACTCGTGTTAATCAGATCGTTCATTAGAATGGCGTATCTTGTAATGGGTTTCTCTTCTTCTTGGGAGCAGATTTCCAGGGCAATCAGGTTTCTCAGTATCACTTCTGATCTGTTATCTACTTTGAACTCGGGTAAATACAGTTTGGAGTCACTCTCATGGAACGTAATGTGACTAATTCCTATTTTGTCACCCTTCAATTTCCTGAATTTCACTCCCACTCTTTTTAGTTCCTCTACGGTTGGAACATGTTTTCCTATCTCCCCATCAATAGGGGATATGAGGATCCTAATGCAGTTCCAAATGAAAAACATGACAAAAACTGGGGACAAAAGTAGAAGGATCATCGCAAATAATAGTCTAAATAGCCATTTTACACATACTTCAGGCCTACAAAAACATGGGGATAGAATCTTGAAAATAATAATTCTTTTAACCACGTTTAAAAATGCAGTGATGGTCATGAAAGATCTACCTTTCTGTTTATCGGAGGAGGTGGTCTCTTGCTTGTCAATAATGTAGTCATGAAGCAATTGTAAGATATGAGATTCTCTTTTGTAATTCCGCTTCGGCCCTTTTGCTACTTGGATGGGGGATAAATTTCTTAGTGCCGACTCAAACCAGACATCATCATTTGATCCCAGAATATCGCTTCTGATTTCCCCCAATGCCCAGAATGGTAGTTGATTTTCCATCTTGAGCATATCCTTCACAATTTCTGTCAACAGAGGATGATGCCGTTTCCTGCTAAGAGTACCATCCATTGAAGCATTCATGTTTTTCTCTTTATCTTCATCTTCTCCGAATCTGTTGAGGACTTCTAGAACAAAACAGGCATCCCTCACTATCATCCACGCACACGCTTCACTGCTGAGTTCAAAATTCTTAGCATAACTTTCCTTTAGTTTTCTCTGCTTCTCTTCCTTCTTAAACTTTTCCACCACTAATTTTAAGCCACCTTTAGTGATGAATTTAAGGTGCATCTTTCTCGCCACTTCAGATTTAAGACGTTCCATGTAATCTGTCTGTGTATCTTTTGTTTCGAAATGGTAAGGACCCAAGGAGATGACTTGAGGAAGATAGAACTCAGGGTTCTTGGCCAAGAGAGACTTTGGAACGGTATGAATAAGACCATCATGGGATTCATCTGATCTGTCTTCTCTGTCTAATCCTGATTCAACTTGAACAACCCAAGACTTCTCATCAATTTTTTCGCCCTCTTTCTTTTCCATGTTTTCAATCTCCGACACGACCCAAGGAGATCGAAGAATACCCAGACAGAAATGTTTAGGTGAAAATGTCCTCGCTAGACTCTTATTAATAAAACGAACGGAAGATGCTCGTGGAGATTAAAGAATCTTCATGATGTATCTCAGAATGCCCATCTAGGGACGGTGCTCATATAAAATCGCTCTCGGTAAATTAAATAGGCTCAAGTTGCGCAAACCTCCTCTCAAAACAGTGTGAACTCCATTAGCGTGAAGTTGAAAGGTTACAACACGTATTTCAATAATGTATTTTATGTTCTTTAAATAAAGCTAAAAACACTGATTCGTAGATTTAATACGTTCTACTAGATTTGTTTGTAGAGTTAGTAAAGCATCAAAGATTTCGTTAGCCTATGCTTAATAAATGTGCGTGTATGTCGAGCTTTTAATATTTTATATTTAACGTTTTTATATGATGTTTCAGTGGGATTTAAAAGTATATTATTTTGTTGATTGATATTTTAAGAATAATGATTTACAAGAATCTTTCATGAGTATGAATGGTCAATTAAATATTTATTGCATTTAGATGATGTTCTCAAAATTAGAGTGAGGTTTCTAGAAGATCACCTATTTCAATACTACTTTAATACAATATACGGTTATTTATAATTTTAGTCAAAAGTTTACTTTCAGAATGGACAACATTAGAATTTTAATTATAATTATTTTATGAAAAGACTCATGAATTATTAAATTGAATATTATTATTGAATTTTGATTCTCATTGTTTTATAGCAATGAACATATGACTAACGAGTCAATAACTAGTAAATATTAAATTAAATTGTATTACGCAATACTAAAGGAAAATTTTGACTTGGCTCATGGTTTCAAATTAAATAATAATCAAGGAATTATTTATTTAAATATGACTTTTCAAATTATTTTTAAGATATAATATCTTATCAAACTATTTGATTGTGCAAGTAATAGCTAACTTGGATGTTGATAAGTCTT
This sequence comes from Sequoia sempervirens, assembly GCA_007258455.2. NCBI lineage: Eukaryota > Viridiplantae > Streptophyta > Pinopsida > Cupressales > Cupressaceae > Sequoia > Sequoia sempervirens. Next base: position 597,349,159 of record VDFB02281492.1, read on the forward strand.
TTGACACAACAAACTCAAGTAGAATAAAGAACTCTCTATTTCTTCTAAACTAGCTAACAAATCCAAAGAATCAATCAATCCCAAGGTTTCTTTGTACCAAGCCTTTGTGATGTTGGGGCAACTAAGGAGACTAAGTTGTTTGTTTAACAAGGGGCTTGAATTGGTAAATATCAAGTTGAACATTTCTTACACCTAGATTCAAATCCGCTAAAATGGTAGATGAACCTTTTTAGATCTAAATCCTAATCTAATCATAACCTACTAGATTTGTGAAATAAACTCAAAATATGTTAGGATTTATAGAAGTATATAGTAAATATAAATAGCCAACAATACATTCAATTTTAGCCTTAATTTTGAAAGGTTTAATAAAATCTAAATAACCTAGGATACAATGAACCATATTTCACTCAATTTTAAACACCATAGATGCAAGATTCTAAGGAATTTGACTAAAATGTCTAAGTTAGGTGCATGAAAACACCATATTACATGCACATATTTCACATGTTAACTTTAAATAACTTTAACAAGATACAACTAAGTTATTCAACTTATAGAGCATAAAATACAAATGCATTACCTCTAATGAAGAAAATGCTTAGAGCACATAGGAATGATCCTTTGACTAGTCTACAAATAGGTGAATTACGAATTTCAACAAGATTGCCTATATTAAAAATTCAACAACTTGCTTCTTTTCAAAATAGGCGTGTCTACTCCCAAAAATTCTAACATTAAATAATACTTTTAAAATAATCATAAATACCCATGTTGGGTGCTTAACACTACACCTTTAGGAACAAGTCGGCCCATATCATAAATTGATCCCTACGCCCAAATTTTACAAAGTTACATTTATTTTTGAACTTTAACCCCAAATTTAAATTATGTATTTTATTAGTTGGGCCTAAGGAAATAATTATAATTAGATATACCCATAAAGGATTGATTTATTAAATCGTTGAAAGAATAGTGGGTGCATGACCCAATGATGTTGTCTTGGCCCTATAAGTCTAGAAATTGAACCTAAAAATAATGTAATGAATCCAAATATGTATTGATGGTGGGAGTAATAGTATCTTATATAGAATCTAGGTCTATAATGAACTATGGTTTCCTTTTATTCTCATAAATTCATCAATTGGTTCATATGTAATATGTTTTCTAATCATTCTAGTGAGATCTTTGATGATGATCATAGTAGAGAAAGCCTTTCTATGAATCTCCCAAAATTTGCAATGAAGGGTCTCAAAAAAATTATCAATCTCAACCATGACTACATCTAAAGGAACCTTCCTTATAATAAATTTTCCTTCACAAGATTTCAACATCTTTATTCTCCATTTAGTGGATTCAAACCACTTTAGGTGTGAGTTACTATTTCCATCTAGTGAAAAAAATTGTTCTATAGTTCCTCAAATAAAAACCTTACTATTTTTGTAGCATGTATAGAATACCCTCCAACAATAAGAGCTCATAATCAAGAGTCTTCATAAAATCATCCATTATACTAGGTTCATCATTTCTCTTATGTTAGAACTAAATGGCCCCTTAGATTATTTTGATGCCTTATGTTTCTAATGCATCCCTCCAAGAAATGGTGACACTTACCACACCACTAGTATCTTTCTTTTATTTTCCTTTAAGATAATAAGATAAGTTTCCTTTGAATCCACAAGACCCATGAGGTAGTTGATGAATGCAATGAGCTCCCAATCCTAAGTGATAAGATCTCTTATTTCGACTTCTCATCCAATCTAAGATAATAGCAATTAAATTTTGGAGAGATTATTTATTTCCCTCTCATGTAGGATGACCCAAATTAATGGTTTGTACCTAGTAATATACTAGTTACATATCAACTTTATTTTTATCAATAATAGGAGTTGTGAATTGTGTAATCCTATCTCCATAACTATCCACACTTATGGGAGAAAATTTCTAGATTTAGTTTTCTTGGTTTGAGACTTGAACATTTCTACCAACCTTGATAAATCTTATAAAATAGGTTTGCATGATTTTATCTTTTCTAAATGGTGGAGCTTAACCAATTTGAAAATCCCACATCCCTAATTGAATTCTCTATTTTTTCTCTATACATGGAATTAGTTTTCTTAGAGGAGAGGAATGTAGATGAATTAGAGGAGGAAATAGGGAAACCCTCCTTGAAGTGGATCCTAGAGAATAAGGAGGTGAAGGAGTTACCTATTGAGCTAGAGTGTGACAATATTCCCCAAAAGATAACACCTCATCTTGAATTTATCTTCTTATAAACATATTACAAGAACTTGCACTTCATCCTATATATTATTGTAGTGTCTAAAATTGTCGTCGGTGACATTTTCACACTTGTTTGGGCCCTCCTTGTAAAACTGAGTTTAATGTTGGTATGACTTAGTGTTGTAATGTGTTTAACACACTCACATTAGGCCTTGGGCCCTTGTGAACTAGTGAACTTAAATGGTACCTTGCTAAGGTGTTGTAAAGTGTTGTAACACACTTTCACACTTTTCTAAGGTTTTATTAATTAACTAAACCTAATAAACCTCTTTTTAACCAAAATGTATCTTAATCATACCTTATTTAGAGTGTTGTAAAGTGTTGTAACACACTTTCACACTTTTTTAGGGTTTTCATAAATAATTGGGCTTCTTTAAGCTTTAATTGACCTTATTTTGTATCCACAAGCCTCATTTAATGCATCTTTTTTAGGATGATCCTGACATAAATCAATATCCAAACATAATTTAGGTGTTTCTAGGTTATGTGGCCTAGATTTGGTGATCTGGAACTCATACGCCACCTTGGGAATATGAGTCCCACTTGGGTTCTTGGGTCTCAATCTTGGTTTCACACCTTTCTAAGCATTTTTGAATTTTGTCCAATAAATTATGCCTAATGGGACTCATATGCCACCTTGTGCATATGAGTCTCATGTGGCCCAAAATTAAAATTAATTCAAATTTTTGGCAGGATTTTACCCTCCTATATCTAATGTCAGCTTGTAGTGTTGTAATTTCAAGAATTCATACATAATTAAGTATAAATACAAGGTTCTTTCACTCATTTTCACCCAAGACTTTTGTGAGAGCATTCATAATAGAAAATTGGAGTTCACAATAGCATTCAAGTGTTTACAAGAGAATTCAAGAGTCTTCAAGGGCATATTATCAAGCATTTTAAAGCATTATTCAAGCATCAAGCATCATGTCATCTGCATATATTTCCTATATAGGTTTCTTAAAAAAAAAATCTTCACCATAAGATGCATTATTAACGTCTTCTCATTATGCAAGCATCAAGCATCATGTCAAAGTCTCCATGCATAATGTTTGTTTTTGGGCTAACAATTGTGATGTAGGGTTTCATGATTCAAGCTAGCATTTCATTCAAGATCTATCCTATCCAAGAAAGAGTCAAGGTCTACATCCATTGGAGCCATCTCATACATGTTTTTAGCACTTCATTGCTAGGGTTTGGTGAGTTGCAACATCATATTTTATCCATTCATTATTCTCAATTCCTATTTCATTTTATTTCAAGGTTTGATTACCAAGATGGGGTTTGACCAAGGAAAACCCCTTTCCACTAACAAAACAACATTGTTCCATCTCTTTAGTGTGTGATTTGTAGGTTTAGGTTGAGGATATATTGAAGATAAAGCTTGGAAAAAATTTCATAGTGTTCAAATTTTTCAAAGTTGTCATCTTGCATTAGAGATACTTGGAAGGCTTCTATAGGTTGCAAATCATGGTTTTGAATCCAAGAATCAATTGGGAAGCACAAAGTAGACCTTGAATCTGACCAGATTCAGTCTTTGAAGCTTCAAAAAACCCTAACTGGACTAATACGCTAGTTATGGCATATGAGTCCCAATTTAGGTCAATTTTTAGGTTTTTGTGGTTTCAAATACCCATTTTCCAAATTCATGTTTCTACAAAGAAACCCAGATCTGGGACTGATTCACCCAGCCTGGCATATGAGTCCCAATAAGCCTTAAAGTCAAAATTTCTAGTATTTGAGAGCTTCATTCAATCTCCTTCAAGTTTCCAACAGCACACATTTTATCTCATAAATTTCTCTTCTGATTTATATGCATTTTTAGGTTATTTAGTGAAAGATTGCATCATACTAGGTCTAAGCATTTTGATTTGCATTGCATTTTTCTTTCCAATCCCTAGCTTAGTGGTGAACCCCTCATTAGTTTACAATAAGCCCCTAGGAAAACCCTATTGCAAGATATCTTTCCCCTTTCTCAATTGGCTTGAGATCTCTAGGGTCATCCTTGAGTGAGAGTGTTGAGTTTTGTTGTTCTATCTCCCAAGCATAGAATTCCCAAACAAAATTCAACCTTTCATTTTGGTGAACTTGCATTTAGAACATCATATTTCTAATTTGGAGTGCATCATCATCCTAGATCCTTCTTGCATTGACATTGCATTAGGGTTTGCATTAGTTAATTGGCATTCTAGGGTTTTTGCATTACTAAAAGTGCATATAGCTTGCATTTTTACATCTTAAATCATTGAAAATCATACAAAATCATCATTTTCAATTAGGTTACAGATCATAAAACATAAAAAGCATAAAAATCACTTGAAATTTTCTAAACAAAAAATTTAAAAATCCTCATTGGGACTCATACGCCCCTCTAAGCGAATCAATCCCAGTGCAAATGTTGCACTACATTTTCTAGAATTTAAAACATTGTTTCTATGCTCCTATTTGCTATTGATAACTTTATGTTTTAGTCTACAAGAATTTTGTTTCATTTAATTCATTGCATCTTGTGCATTGCTTAAATTCAAATTGTATCTAGAACATTTCATTTCACATTATTGCATAGTTTAAAATCTGAAATTTGAATAATGGATCATATGTGCTTTGGAAAACTATGGATTTCCTTGAAGTCCTTAGTGGATGTGTCAAGTTGTGCTTTTGGAAATGACCCTAATGAAATTGAACTAACTCGTGCTCCTTCAACTCCTAATGTATGTCCTTGCAATGTTGACATCATTGGAGAAGATGATGACAGCATGAATAAGTTCCTATAAGATTTCCTTAACAACCTTGAAGCTAATGCATCCTTTTATCCATCCATGGAACAACCAAAACCCCCTATAATACCACCACTTGACATGTTTGGTTACTTACATCCTGAAGTTGAGACAAAATTTGAACCTAAGTTCCCTACAATAGGTGAACCTAGCTCCTCTAAGCAAGCAAACATTCAACCATTCTATGTTAACAAAGTGACAAACATTCCCATCAATCTAGAAGACACATGTGGAAAAGGATTCATAATCTTCAGTAAACAAGGATGTGATACAACAAGTGAACATGAAATTCATCTGTTGGAAAATGTGCCTCAACTTGTTGGCTTGGAACTTTTGAACTTGGCGTGTTTTTTCCTTTAATGGCGTGTATGTCGCAAGATCACTAAAAATCATAACTTTGGAACTCATGTCGCAGGGTTCTAGAAATTTATAACCTTCTGAAAGACTGATCACTATATTGTGAAAAGTTGAAACTTTGAAACTACAAGTTGCGGGTTGTGAAGTTCGTGAAATCTCTAATAGTCTGACATCATTGATGTTGATAAATGGTCGTGATCGGATCTAATCCATCGATTCACATTTATTATGTGCTCCTTTGTGATGAAGACTAACAGACTTTTGTGGAGTGACCAGAATTGTTTGAGCAGTTGACATCTGTCAACTTGATCAATGATTGATTAAGACTCAAATCTAATGGTGCCCACTAGCCCCGCACCTCTTGTGGTGGGTCTTGAGTGACTCACGCAGACTATGCAAGCTTCAGACACATGTTGTGGTGGACCTGACCAATGCCAAGTCATTAAGTACAATGGTTGGCTTGGTAACTTGTGAAGAGTACCTAGGTGGGACCCAATTGTTGCCAGGTTGGAAAGCGAATGTTGGTTGCTGACTGTTGACAGTTGGTTGACGGTTGATTTGGAAATTGAATGAATGTTGAAGCCAATACAGTTGAAATGGTTGGTTTTCTAGAATTGAAGCGGCCATGGCTAGATGTCAAATATATATTGTAATACTCTAAAATGAGTTGAGGTTTGATCAATGAGTATCGGTTGATTATTTTTCTACATTGTATATTGTATGAGCATTGTAACAATGTGAAAGAACATAATTATTTGTTGATGTGAATTAACATCTGAGAGTGGAGTTTGAAACTCTGTATGTAAACACTATTTACTATAATACAAAGTGACTTTACTTGGTGTATGGGTTTTTCTCCTGTAAGGGTTTTCCCACGTAAATCTGGTGTTCAATTTTGTGTGTGGGTTTATCTATTTGTTCCTATGCATGTGTTTATTGAATGAAGTGTAATTTAAATTGAAAATTAAAAGTATTTTTGGAATTATTTCTCCTCTAATATTGGCATTTGGAAGGCGTTTCCACATCTTTATTTCCTTACAAGTGGTATCAAAGCCTAGCCAATTGTGTTATCCTTATGGATGAGTCAGGTTTTTTGTGCTAGTCTTGTGTAGTGGGAGTTTTGCAAAGAAAAACTAGTTGTCTTGATTACAGATTAAGACGGTAAGCACATCAGGGAAAAATAGAAATTGAAAAGTTTAATGGCAGCAATTTTGAGTTGTGGAAACTCAAAATGGAAGACCTGTTGGTGGATAGAGATCTTGAGATTGCATTATGGGTAAAAAACCATCAAGAATGAAACAAGAAGATTGGGACCTTGTAGATAGAAAAGCTAGAGGGTTAATAAGACTTTTTCTAGTTGATTATGTACTCCTAAACATCCATGGGGAGAATATTGCATCTTCATTATGGAAGAAACTTGGTGATATTTATTAGGGAAAGTCTCTAGAGAGTCATTTATTCCTGAGGAATAAGTTATACTCCTTGAAGATGGAAGAAGGAGCTCATCCATAGCAAACCATCTAAATTGATTTAATATGATTGTTGCACAGTTGGCATATGTGGGTGTGAAGATAGAGGAGGAGGATCATTTTATGCTTTTGTTATGTTCCTTACCCGACACTTGGGATCATCCGATAATAGCTATTGGAAGTACAACAACCACTGATGAGCTCAAAATATGCTCATAATTTGAGTATTATGATGTATTTTTAATATCCTTACTCTTATTGCTAATGGATGTTTTAACTCTTTGATTAAAGACTTTTTATCTGAAATTGGGTAGTATCCTGTAGCAATACATTCCTACATTCCTGCAACTTAACATCTCTATGTGTCTTATTAATTACCCTATTTGACCTCTCAAATGACTGATATAATGCATGTGGTTTTTGAATAATGAAATAGATTTAATATGTGATTAATGAATGTATCATGTTGTTTTCCACGCGTTCTTTCTTTCACCTTTGTCGCCTTGTGCATCGCAGGTTGTTGAAGGGAGCATGAACGAGTCAAAGCGCAGTAGATCTTAGTCCTACAGTAAAGTCCATTACCAGCACGACATCAAGGAAGTTGTTCCATCAAAGACTCTCTGACCAGGTCATTGGGAAGAAATCTAAATGATCATTAATCTGGGAAGAGTGGAATGCTAAATTCTCTCTGGATCGTGTTGAACGGATATTCTTTCATTTATGAGAAGTTTGTTCCTTAGTTTCAGGATACATTTATGTCCACATCTTTCCCTATTAGAGTTAGGTAGTTAGTTGCTTTTTTGGTTTAAATAAGTGTTCCTCCTACACGAGTGAGCAAACAGAGTATGTAAAAGTTAGTATTATGATAAGAATCAGAGTTTTGTGTTAGTTTTCTTAGAAGCAGAATAATCAGTGTATATGATTCCAAGTTTATGAATAAACGCTGATGAAGTTTTTAGTTCAATTCTTGCATAACTAGTTGATGCTTGCTAAGGGGGGCCACTTAGTAAGTATTTGTAGTTAGTTAGCTAGTTGTTTATTTCCTATTGATCATAAGTTAGATTTCATTCTTGAAAGTTTCAGCGCAAACTCAGTCTTATATTGTTCCTACAGCATCAGGAATCCATTCCTTTGTTTGTTCCTGCAACATAAGGCCAGTTCATAGTTTGTTTCTTAGTCATAGTCATCATGATTTCTGCTTTGATTAAGTTTAGAAGGTTTCGCATTACATTCTTGTAGCATAAGTAGAATTCCTTTCACACATTTATTTCTGGTAAATCGTGACTGAAATTGGTTCTTAGTGCACATACAGTGCCGCTCCCTTTCAAGTATATGTTCCCTAGTTTGACAATGTAAATGAACGACCATAAGAAGATGTTAGTCACCTGCTAGAATGTCCAATTCCCAGGTTAGGATTTGTCGTGACTTGTATATCCTTTTATGGACGCGACCATTTTTGGCGTCATTGTCGGGGATGGTGTCAAGCTAAGAACCTGTCATAGTCATTATTAGCAGTAGTTTAGTATTCAAGCATTTTCAAATCCCTTCAATTTATAATTAACTCTATTGCATGCATAGAAGAAGAGACGCTCTGCGAAGATTCCTCCCTAACCTTCCATTCTTTGATAACAATCCTGAACCAGCTTATAATCTATTTGAGGAAGGAAGAGATCAAGATATCAATCCGTTTGCTAAAAACCTGCTTGTTGAACTGCCATTTGACCTAACTGACAAAGAACCTAAAGAAAATCCATTTGCTTTGATACTCCATCAAGTAAATATGGCACGTAATCCACCTAATCGACCTCCTACTTTTGAATTCCCCATCATTGCTTAGGAAGATAATGATAACCTTAAAAATATTCCTTCTTCATTACTTCCCAAGTTCTATGGACTAGTTATAGAGGACCCAGAAACTTTCTTGTTTGAGTTTGATATTCTCTATCACAGCTATGATTACACTTCAGATGCTCATAGGCTAAATTTTTTTCCTGCTACTTTGAAAGAAGGAGCTCTTATATGGTTTATGAGTTTGGGAAGAGGTGTTGTTGATAGTTGGGCAGCCATGCAAACAAATTTTTTTGAAAAATACAAGGAATATTGTAAGAATGGTAATAAAGGTGACGATATATTCAGAATTCAACAAAAGGAGGATGAAAGCCTGGAAGACTATATCTCAAAAATTTTGTTTTCCCTAAAAAAGAATTCAGACCATACTCTCAATGAAGAATCTCATAAACTACTTTTTCTAAGAGGAATCAATGAAACTTATATAGATGCCCTGGATCCGATGGGAGGAGGAGATATAACCCAACTTCCTTGGGATGATATCAAGAAGATATGTCTCAATTACTCTAGAGCAATTGTTAAAAAGGGTAGAGGTCATCAAGCCCCAGTGTAAAAATCTTCTACTAATGGAGTTTCATGGATGGAGATCACAAATTTGTTGTCTGATTTCAAGCAGAATATCATAAATAATATGACTACATAGTTGGATACTATGCTAGCTCAGAAGAAACATGAGGAAGCTGAAGCAATCTTGGCTGAGTTCTATCCACATTGCAGATAGAAGAAACATGATTACAGATGTAATATGGTGGCTAACCTAGAGGCTAAACAGTTACCTACTAACTTTAAGATTGTAGAGAGTGATGATGACCAAGTATTTTTCGTTGCATAAAGGCGATCATGGGCTTAAAGATAAGGTATGCTTCAAGACCCTTTGACTTTTGGTAATCCTTATTCTAATTACAATAACCAATGGCAACCTACATATGGCCCATCACCACCTTGGAATACTTCTCAACCACACTGGCCTAACTATCAGAGTCCTCAATGGCAATATCCTCAAGGAGGTTGGCAGCAGCCACAAGGATAATGGACTCCACCCCTAGGTAACTGGTAGCAGAATCCTCAATGGAGAAGTCCACAGCAATGGCAGAACCAACCCTCTAGCTCCCTGCAACTTCAACAGCCACAACCTCCGGCCCCCATGCCACCTCTTGCAGTAAATGTTGGCCCTCCAAAACAAACGTCTATGCCTATTCCACCATTTCCAAATTCTAATAATAAGTAGCAGCAACCTATGTATCTTGGAGAAGTCAGTCAATATCCATCTTATGCCCTGAATATTCATGATATCCATCTTAGATCTGGAACCACTCTCCCTGCTCCACAGCCACCTATAATTACAAAGATTTTAGATTATGCCTCTGAACAACCTATTGATCCTGCAAAACATATACCTGCATTAGATAATGTCTCCAAGGAAATTGTCCTACAGCATCAAGCCAAACCACCTTTTCCTCAGAGATTGCAAATAACTACATCAAAGTCTATGGAAGAGACTACCTTTGATATTTTGGATCAGCTAAAGAATGTACACATTCAAATTCCCTTTTTTCAAGCCATTAAAGATGTCCCAATTTATGGAAAATCCATTAAGGAGGCATGTTTAAAGAAACCATGAAAAAAGAAAAAAGATCCCCAAACTATCCATATTCTAAGATAGTTGGCAGATATTATGTTAGGGAAGGTAGTAATTCCAAAATATACTGACCCTAGGAGTCTTGTGGTACAAATAAATATTAATGGCCAAATAGTAAAGAATATTTTGATAGACCTTGGTGCAGCCATCAATGTAATGACCAAGCATACAATGGATTGTTTGAAAATCTCAACAATTCGGTCTACACCTACCGTCCTACAGCTTGCTGATAGTTCCATAGTAAAACTTGATGGAGTGGTAGAAGATGTCATTGTCATCCTTGAGTCTTCGGAATACTCAGCAGACTTCACCATATTGTCCACTAAGGCAACCTTGGGAGGATATCATATTATCCTAGGTAGACCATGGTTAGCTATAGTTGATTCTTTTATCGGATGTCGTTCAGGAGATATGACATTTTTTATGGTCAGTCAAGAAATAAATTGGCTTTATATCCACCTGTTCGGCCTCAGCCAGACTTGTCTCAGCCAATTTGGCCAAATTTAGAAGAGGAAACTGAAGAAGTCAATTCATTGGCTCAACTAATGATGCTACAAACTAATCCATTTTCTCAGCTTCAGAGTGAGGATGACCTGCTTTTACACATTTTGCAGTCCAACTCTGATCTGAGTAGCCCATTTGTTCCAAATAGTTGTCCTCATCAATGTTTCCTACAGCAACTGAATTTTGAGAGCCTGCCACCTGAATCTCCTGTAGTTTATCACAACTTGCTTCCACATGAAATACAGACACCACTGTTATCAGCAACCTCCATGAATGATCTTACCAAGCAAGTAGAAGTATTTCCAGGCTGTTGTCTGAACATCAATAATAAGCTACCTCAATCTCAACAAGCTGCCCTAGTCACAATGCTGCAAGATCAACACAGAGCTTTTGCATGGGACTATTGGGATATGAAGGGAATAGATCCTCAACTTTGTACTCGTAGGATCTACATTAAGGAAGATTGTTTACCTGTTAGACAGCCTCAAAGAAAAATAAACCCAACACTCAGGGAAATAGTTAAAACAGAGCTCCCAAAATTGCTTGATGTTGGCTTTATCTACCCCATTTCAAATAGTCAGTGGGTATCTCCATTAGTGATTGTCCCTAAAAAAGGTGGAAAATGGAGAGTTTGTGTAGACTATAGGGATTTGAACACAACAACTAAAAAGGATCACTTTCCACTGCCATTTGTTGACCAAGTGCTAGACTCATTGTCTGGTAAAAAATATTTCTCCTTTTTGGATAGATATAATGGGTATAATCAAATTAGAATTTCCCTTGAGGATCAAGACAAAACAACTTTTACCAGTCCATGGGGCACTTTTTCCTACTTTGTCTTACCTTTTGGACTGTACAATGCACCTGCAACATTTTAAAGGGTAGTGTTCAGTATTTTTGTAGACATTTCCCATGATTCTATGGAAATCTACATGGATGACTTCACTACTTATGGAGTTACTTATGAAGAAGCATTAGCAAATTTGGAAAAAGTGTTGAAAAGATGTCAGAAGCAAAATTTGTTTTTGAATAATAAGAAATTTTTTATGATGATGCAAGAGGAAATTGTTTTAGGCCATCATATCTCTCAAGCAGGAATTCAAGTTGATCCTGCCAAAATAGAAGTTATTCTAACTTTGCCAACACCTATAAAAAAAATGATGTTAGAAGCTTTCTGGGACATGATGGATATTATAGAAGATTTATCAAAGATATCAACAAAATAGTCAGTCCATTATATGCCTTATTGACTAAGGATTCTGAATTTAATTGGACTGAGGCCTGTGACAAATATTTCCTGGAGCTTAAGAACTTACTTACTCAGGCACCTGTTCTTCAAGGACCGAAGTGGAGCCTTCCTTTTCATATACACACAGATGCTTCTGATTATGCCATAGGGGTAGTTTTAGGACAGAAAAATAATTCCATTGAGCATGCCATATATTTCATTCACAAAAACCTTCAAGGCCCTGAATTAAACTATATTGTCACAAAGAAAGAATTGCTAATAGTTGTGTATGCCCTGAACAAGTTTCCACATTATGTTACTGGTTACCAAATATTTGTCCATATAGATCATGCAGCAATAAGGTACCTCATGAATAAGCCTGCCATATCTGGCAGATTAGCAAGATGGCTCTTATTGTTGCAAGAATTTGATATTACAGTTATTGATAAGCCAGGACAAGTTAATGTGGTGGTTGATTTCTTGCCAAGGCTTCAAACAACTACACCTCCTAAGGTAATTGATGATAGCTTTCCCAATGAACATCTATTTTCTATTGCTGCTCAAACTCCATGGTATATAGATATTGCAAATTATTTAGTAGCCAACAAGATCCCAGCCCACTTCTCACCAAAGGAAAGGAAATTGTTGATAGAGAAAATTTTTAAGTTTTCATGGATTGCAGATTGTTTATTTTACACAGGACCTAACCAAGTCATGAGAAGATGTGTTAGGGAAGATGAGACCTATGAGATTTTGCATGCCTATAATGATGAGCCATGCAGTGGGCACTTTGCAGCCAAGAGAACATCTATGAAAGTGCTTACTACAAGATACTATTGGCCCACACTACACAAAGATGTTGCAGCCTACACCAGGAAATGTGATAGATGTTAACGAATGGGGAGACCAACAAGGTCTGATGAAATTCCCTGAAACCACAAGTGGTAGTTAGTCCCTTTGACAAGTGGGGCATGGATTTTGTTGGGCCTATCGATCCTCCATCCAATGGGAAATCATACATTTTAGTTTGTACTGATTATGTAACCAAGTGGGTAGAAGTGAAAGCAATGACACATGCCCGTGACAATAAAGTTGCAGAGTTCTTGTATGAGCACATTTTTACTTAGTTTGGAGTCCCAAGGGAACTTGTTACTGATCAAGGAGCTTAGTTTACATCCAAATTAATTATTGCATTAATGAATGATTACAAGATTAGGTACAGAAAGTCTAGCCCCTATCACCCTCAAGCCAATGGTCAGGTAGAGGTTACCAACAGATAAATTGAGGCAATCCTTACTAAGACATTCCAATTACACAAGAAGGATTAGAGCAGTCACCTTCCTGAAGCAATATGGACCTATAGAATAACATAGAAAATAACTACAGGGTTCACTCCTTTTGAGTTACTCTATGGTAAAACTGCCATGTTGCCAATAGAGTTTGAGCATAAGACCTTGAGGACTACTCTCCAGCTTAACATTGATATTTCAAAAGCCCAAAAGGAACACCTCTTGCAGCTGAATGCATTGGATAAGACAAGGAAAGTTTCCCTGCAGCATACTAAAACTATCCAACAACAAAGAAAAAATGGCATGACAATCATATTCGAACTAAGCAATTCTCTGTCGGTGCTCTATGACTCCAAATACAAGGAAAATCAAGGTAAACTTGACCACAAGATGGCTTGGTCCTTATGAAATAGAAAATGTGTTTGATAATGGTTCAGTTTAGTTAGCTACAATAGATCTATTCAGATTCAAGCTATTGGTTAATGGACACCGTATTAGGTTGTATCATAAGCCAATGTCCAAAGAAGAATTTATGCAGCAGTTTGTTTCCAATGCGACCATTGATCTTCCTACAGCAAAATGTTTTGGCCTTCTCCTACAACATCTCTTTAAAAATTCCACGTTGCATGCCCATAATAAAGGTTTCCTTTTTTTTAAGCCATGTTCTTCATTTCTCATCCATCACCACCATTCATTTCTTTTTCTTCCATGTCATACATCCTGCCATACCACCCTCATTTATGGTTTCAATTCCAGCTGTCATTTCATGTTGAGTTGTGATCTTTCCCAGCATGTACAAGCATTAATTACAAGGTACACAATATATTTTATTGTCACATTGTTTATTTATTTTATTTATTCATCAACTGCTATGTACATATCAGTTATTATTTCCTATTATTCACCTGTCTTTTCGCACATGTGTGGACACATGTCAAAATTTCAATAGGGGGTGGGATAATCCATTTCAAACCTTTTCTTATGTCACTATCACAACTGATAAGATATTTTTATTTTCTTGTACTTTCCAAATATGACTGTGTGTTTTATCCTAAACAACAATTAACTGTTTGATTTGAGTAGTTCCTAACAATCATTTTATGCAATTATCTTTTGAGTCATTCTTGGAAAAGTAGAGAAAAGTGACGGCAGGACAGAAAGAAGCAGAGCAGAAGAAGTTTTTTTGAATTTTCAGAAAAGGTTTGAGTTTCAGGAATCTCAGCAAGGATAATTTGCGAATGTGGTTGGCCAATTAGTAAGACATGAGCCTGTAGCTCATGAACTCTTGACACAAAATCCTCAAACGGTTCAGGCATTCAGTAATTACGGATGGCTAAATTATTTTTTGAGGTTAGATTCCTTTAATGAGGAAGTTGCAGGTGAGTTTTTGAGAACTCTTTCAGAAGGAGAAGTTACAATGTGGGGTTTGATAGTGGCTATAACAAAAGAATGGATTGCAGAAGTAACTGGGCTTCCACCAGTAGGAGAAAAATTTTCTTCAGATGTTGTCTCTGCTAGGGCAGAATTTACAATACCAACAGATGGACCCTTGGAGGTTTCTAAACAAGGATGCAAATGAGTGTCACTGCCTTTTCCATACTCGGAATATGCCACCTTCATAATCAAATTCTTGACTTGTGAGGGACACTTTTCCTATTTACATTCCTATCATTTTAAATTATTGAGTCATATGAGGCACGGTTTAACTGTCAATGTTCCAATTTTTTTGTTAAACCTTTTGAAACAATGTGCCCATGAAACCCAGAGGGGTAGGGACAACTCTATCGCCCATCATTCCCTCATTAAACTTTTGATTGAGCATTCCCTAAGGGATGTGTCACCCCTTTCTTGTCAATAATTTGTAGCTCAAAAGGGTCTGCAAATTCCAGAGCCTCCTAGAGCACTCCCTGAAGCACCTACCCCTACAACATCTATTCATGTGGCCTCCACACTAGAGCCCTCTACTTGAGTACAAACCAGGTCTGCTAGTAGAAGAGAAAAAGGAAAAATGAAGGTAGGAGAGTCATCTAGAGCAGAGAAAACCCCAGAGTCTGACCCTCATGTTCAAAAACAACAGTGTTCCTCTCCTGCAGCAGATCCTCCTACAACAACACCTGTTGCCACTGCAGTTTCACCATCATCTTCTTTTGTTGAGTCTGAATCCTCTAGGCAAGTCAAAAAGAGGAAAGCCACGAGAGTACCTCCTGCAGCTACAACATTGCCAAAAAGAGTTTGCAGCAAGGAAACAACGTAAATTCACCTCAACATCTGCTCAACCTGAAGTTATAATAATTTTTGAGGACTCTAAAGAATACAGTCATGATGATTCTCACAATGTATCTGAGAATGTTCCACAAATCCCATCTGTTGTTTTTGGGGAAATGCAAAATGAGCCAATGGAAGTTGAGGAAGCACAACATGCTAGTAGTAATAAAATGGGAATGCCAAGTCTTGATGACTTGGCTGAGGCAACTAGGCAAATTTCAGAGGAAGTACAATCTCCTTATGCGCAGCAACAAGAATTCATGTTGCAGCAAGAGGAAGAACAGTCTAAACAATTAGAAGTGTCCAATGAAACCTTATTACCCCTACAACTTGTCAATCAATGATTGTTTATAAAAAGACATTTTTTATTGATTTTTTGGAATACCTTAGGACCACATGGAGGCGGTCACATTTCAAACATTGAGTTTCCACCACTTAGCCAAGACTGAAATTCAAAAAAGTCTTTGGGAAGAAGGGAAGAAGAAATTGAAAAGAGAAATTGAAAGGCAAAAATAGGAAATCCAGGAAATGAAAGAGAAAATGGATGAAATGATGAAAATAATAGGTAAAATTGTGGAATGTAGACCACCGCCTAAGGTTTATGCTATGTGCCTAAAAGAACAATTTCTTTGGTTTCAATTAATGATAATTTCAAGAAATTTAGATCATGTTATTCATACAGCCAAAGAATTTTATGATGCATATCAAGTAGCCCCTAGTTGGCTGAAGAATTCTTTATGTGAATTTTATTTGCATGGTTTGATAATTCCCTCTGAAACAGAGTGGAATCCACTTCTTTATATTGGTGATATTCATTTGAGGTCAGTCATGTCTTGGGCGTCCAATGAAACTAATTATGGAAAACAATTGGAGGCCTATGAAGAGGCTGAAGGGGATGAGCCTATCCCACTGCGACCTAAAAGCTTAGATCCCTACACAATGCTGAAAACTTGGCTTACTGTTGCGTATGGGTTCAATGATCAAACAGAAAGAATAAAAATATTCGATATCAGGAAGCAAGTGTATGAAGAATTCAAAGGCCAACCATATCTGTTTTGGAAGCTTTCATCTTCCATAATTGAAAAGAGATGGGAAAAACTAATTGTTGGTCTGAGGAAATCTGAGCCGCATAGCCCTCTAAACTTTAAAGCAACCCTTGGAAGGACAGAGAAGTACATGCAGCTTGGTCTTCAGAAGAGGTTTGAGTTATGGTTGCCAATAACATTTTGACCTTTGGTTTTGATGTGGCCACTTTATCCTTATCAGGCTACAGATGTTAATAAGGATACAGAAACCCGCAGATATGAAAGATGGCAAAATTTCAGAGGTTTCTACTATAAATTTGGAACTTCACCACAAGGCCATACTACTCCTATGGATTTCAGAGAAACAACCAGGAAGCTTAATGCTAGAGGACCATCATTAGGATAAGTAGGGGGCAGATGATGAGCTCAAAATATGCTCATAATTTGAGTATTATGATGTATTTTTAATATCCTTACTCTTATTGCTAATGGATGTTTTAATTCTTTGATTAAAGAATTTTTATCTGAAATTGGGTAGTATCTTGTAGTAATACATTCCTACATTCCTGTAGCTTAACATCTCTATGTGTCTTATTAATTACCCTATTTGACCTCCCAAATGACTGATATAATGCATGTGGTTTTTGATTAATGAAATAGGTTTAATATGTGATTAATGAATGTATTGTGTTGTTTTCCGCGCATGCTTTCTTTTTCCTCTGTCGCCTTGTGTATCGCGGGTTGTTGAAGGGACATGAACGAGTCAAAGCACAGCAAATCTTAGTCCTGCAGTAAAGTCCATTAATAGCACGGCATTGAGGAAGTTGTTCCAGCAAAGACTCTCTGACTGGGTCTTTGGGAAGAAATCTAAATTTGATCATTAATTTGGGAAGAGTGGAATGCTAAATTCTCTCTGGATCGTGTTGAACAGATATGCTTTCATTTATGAGAAGTTTGTTCCTCAGTTTCAGGATGCATTTATGTCCATGTCTTTCCCTATTTGAGTTAGGTAGTTAGTTGCTTTTCTGGTTTAAATAAGTGTTCCTTCTGCATGAGTGAGCAAGCAGAGTATGTAAAAGTTAGTATTATGATAAGAATCAGAGCTTTGTGTTAGTTTTCTTAGAAG
Organism: Sequoia sempervirens; assembly: GCA_007258455.2. Lineage (NCBI taxonomy): Eukaryota > Viridiplantae > Streptophyta > Pinopsida > Cupressales > Cupressaceae > Sequoia > Sequoia sempervirens. The sequence goes on from VDFB02281492.1 coordinate 597,366,969, forward strand.
CAGAATAATTAGTGTATATGATTTCAAGTTTATGAATAAAAGCTGATAAAGTTTTGAGTTCAATTCTTGCATAACTAGTTGATGCTTGCTAAGCAGGCCAACTTAGTAAGTATCTGTAGTTAGTTAGTTAGTTGTTATTTCCTTTTGATCATAAGTTAGATTTCATTCTTGAAAGTTTCAGCGCAAACTCAGTCTTATATTGTTCCTGCAACATCGAGAATCCATCCCTTTGTTTGTTCGTGTAGCATAAGGCCAGTTCATAGTTTGTTTCTTAGTCATAGTCATCATGATTTCTGCTTTGATTAAGTTTAGAAGGCTTCACATTACATTTTTGTAGCATTTAAGTAGAATTCCTTTCACGTGGCATTTATTTCCAGTAAATCGTGACTGAAACTAGTTCTTAGTGCACATACAATGCCACTCCATTTCAAGTATATGTTCCCTGGTTTGACAATGTAAATGAACGACCATCAGAAGATGTTAGTCGCCTACTAGAATGTCCAATTCCTAGGTTAGGATTTTCTGTTACTTGTATATCCTTTTATGGACGCGACCAACCACCTTTAAAATGGAAGATGTGGCTGCTTTGTTATTGTCAGAGGAAATGTGAAGGAAATATTCTGAGATGGCCAAGGAGGCTCTTACTGTTTGGGGTAGATCAAAGGAGAGAGGCAAGAAAAAATACAAGAAGTCCAAATCTAAATTTGAGGGAAAATCTAAGTCTCCTAGCAAGAAGTCCAAGGTGAAATGCTAGAATTGTGGGAAGTCTGGTCATATCAGGAAGGATTGTAAAGAGGAGGAAAAGAAGAACAACAACAACAACTCTTCGGATAAGGATTCTTCTTAGAGTAACTCAGATGCTTTCATTGCAGCCTTAGTGACTCAGGCATCAGATGATGTCTGGTTGATTGACTCAAGTGCATCTTTTCACATGACATCTCACAGAGATTGGTTTAAAAAGTATGAAAATTATGTTGGTGGAAAGGTGTATCTAGCAAGTGATTCATCTCTGGAAATTGTTGACCAAGGAAGAGTCAAAATTTGATTCCCTAATGGAAGAATAAAAGAGATTGATGGTGTAATGCACATACTAGGTTTGGCTAAAAATTTGCTTTTTGTAAGTAAGCTTAATGATGTTGGCATGCAAGTTTCATTCTCGAGAGGTGGTTATAAGATGACAAGAGACTTGATGGTGTTGGATAGGCATGCACATATTGGTACTTTGTACAATTTGGACACATAAGTTGTTCAATGTAACAATGTCTTTATAAATTCAGAAAAGGTTGCTCATGTAGAGAAGGAGAACGAAGTTGCTCTGGGTGCAAACTCTTTGGAGGTGAAACTCCCATAAGAGAAAACCATGTTGTGGCATTATAGACTTAGTCACATAGGAGAGAAAGGCTTAAAATCCTTGAAAAATAAAAACCTAGTAGAAGGGCTTAATGATTGTAACCTTGAGTTTTATTTTTGTGAACATTGTGTTTATGGAAAATAACATTGTGTTTCTTTTTACTCTAGTCCTCATAAGTCTTATGGTATATGGATTATGTTCACTCTGATGTATTTGGTCTAATGGGTGTTCCTTCATTATCGATGTCTAAATATTATGTTTCTTTTATTTATGACTGTTCGAGAAGGGCATTTGTATATTTTCTTAAAAGTAAATCAAAAGTCTTCAATCTATTTAAAGAGTTTAAAAACTTGGTTGAAAATTAGAATGGAAGGAAAATTAAATGCTTAAGAATAGAAAATGGTGGTGAATTTTGTTCTACAGATTTTGAAAGGTATTGCAAAGACCATGGGATTAAAAGACATCAAACAACACCTTATACTCCACAATAGAATGGAGTTGTTGAAAGGTTAAATAGGACACTGATGGAAAGAGTAAAAAGTATGCTGAGTAGTGCTAGTCTAGAGAAGAGGTTTTGTGCTGAGGCTATAGCTACAACATGTTACTTGATTAATCATTCACCTTGTTCAACTCTTGTTGACAAAACACCTATGGAAGCATGGTCTGAACTAAGAAGCCCTCTCTGAGACATATTTGTGTCTTTGGTTGTGAAGCATATGTTTATGTGTCAAATGATAAAATATCTAAGTTGGAAAATAAAGTTGTAAAATGTATCTTCATTGGCTACAGCATTGGTGTGAAAGGATACAAGCTTTGGAATCTTGTTTTTGAAAAGGAAAAAGCAGGTTTTACAGGGACCTAAAACCACAGAGTTTAAACAACAAGAGATAGACAGAGAAAGTACATACAATCGAATAGCTATCCCAAAGGAGGAAAAGACAGCAACAAAAGACAAAAGGGCCCTAAAAAAGGACCACCCAAAAAAACCAGCAAACAAAACATAACATTACTCCAAGGTGTTAAGTAAATCCTCAGCTTCCTTTTCAACCTTCTGCATGTCCTGTAACCCCTGTTTGAGAATTTGGACCGTATGAGAAGATGTCGAGGTCTTCCTCTTGATGTTAGCCCTGGTACGAGTCGAAATCCCTTCACCAGCTGATCTGCTGCCTCCCCTGTCCGCATCCAAATCCACAACCAGCGAACCCTTTTGGTTTTTTTCAAGCTTTTCCACCATCGCATTGATGATGATGGTGTTATGCCTTGCAATTTTATGATCGTTAGCAACAGTAGCTCTAATGTTTTGTTCAATCTTGGACATGTTGCACTCGATGCTAGCCAATCTATCCTCCTGTAACTGTTGTCTTTTCCTCGGTAAAGGATTTTCCTGTTCATCATTGTCTCCACTATTCCAACTAGTTTTCTGCTCCAAATCCATGATCTTATTGCTAAGATCAGTAACATGACCTTTCAATTTACAGACTTCTTTCTGGGTCCATTTGAGAACGGTAAAAAGGCCATCCATACTTTTTTCCACAATACTAACCAAGTCCTCAGGCTTAATCTTATTCAAGGCAGAATTAATTTCCTCCTGAATAGGGGACTCAAAATGATCATTCCCAAAATTACCTGAAGTAGGAGCACTAAGGGCCGACTCCTTACTGACCATGGGCTTTTCAGAGAGGATTTCCATAGAATTCCTTGAATACGAAACAAGTTTCATAACAAGGTTACCTTTCACACCTGGGGACAGACCAGGAGTAGGGCAACCAGGAGACGGCTAGGGATTAAGACAAGGTGGGGTGATAAAACCCAGACTAGGGCACTCAAGCTGAGGTTGCCGTTTAGGACAAGATAGCGGGGCAGAGCCTTTAGGGGTTTTCTGACAAGATAAGGACTGGGGAGCAATGGTATCAGGGCCAACAAGAACACAAGCAGGGGGGCCCGGGGTTCGATCTCCCTACTACTTTCTTTCTCCTCATCATCCAACTCTTCAATATCAATAGTTTTAGGCAAAGCTGGTAAATTTTGAAAATGCTCAAAAATGAGCCTAACAAGACCAGGGTGAATAATAGATTCCTCCTAGGGTTTCTTTCCACATCATCGAGGCAATTCTTCAGAGAAGAAAATAAGTAAAAAGGCAGAGATATACGAACCTTATGCCAGAAATGGTTCAGAATGGTAAAGTGGTAACCATAGACTCTAGTAAAGCGCCTGTCAACCGTGATATATTCCATAACAGCTCTTAAAACTTTCCTCCAAATAGATTTGATGGACTCCACGTCAAAGTAGCTATTAGCAACCTTCACCATCTTCGCTTTCTCATTATCTTTTTTGGGAAATTTAATGACCGCTTCATCAAAGAATCGTCGGTCCCGGTAGAATTTGACAACCTTAGTTGAAAGACCAGTTATCTCCCCTATTAAATCCTCACTCAGCTTAACATTCCTGCCAAACAACACGATCTCTCCATTTTTCCAGTTTTTGACAAAATAGTTCAGAATCCCCTCATCTGTACCATGAAGCATTTCCATATATGGGACTAAACCCCCCTTTTCAATTCTTTCCCATGCTTTAGCATTCTTTCTGTGCTCCTGGAAACTGCTTGGCTCCGCCCATTTTCTTTCTCCACCCATAATCAGCTCATTGTCAATAAACACAGAACAGTTGCTCTGGGTCCCGTTTAGGTATTTTTTGTCGAACACCCAGAAAGCGTGCCACAGACCCTTCTTAAAAAAGAAAATGATGTCAGTCCCATCAAATCTAATGAAATCGATGTACCTGATCTTTATCTGTTTCATTATGACTAAGATTGCCTTCTCTTCCATGCACTGAATCATAATAAATTAGTGCTTTCACTTCAGGATGAATGTAGTCATTCTTCCTCCACGTGTTTTCCCCACCCTTCCTTACCCCTTCATTAGCAAAGAAATCCACCACCCTATTGGCTTCTCTATAGGCGTGGGAAACTTTCACTTTATCAAATTTGCTTAATAAAGTTCTCGTGTCTTCGATCCATTTTTTGATGCTCCACGAGGGGGGGTAAGCCCAAGAATACAATTTATTATGTTCAAAGAATCACCCTCCAGCCAAAGATGTTTCGTGTTGATCTTGAGGGCTAGACTGACCGCATGAAAAGCCCCGACTGCTTCCACGACATGATTAGTTTGAATTCCAATGTCCACAGCAAAAGCCGCAATAAAAGCCCTCGTGTTGTCCCTTAACACACACCCACTACCAGCTTTCCTAGGGTTACCTTTAGCCGCACCATAAAAATTGGCTTTCACCCAGCCCAAAGGCGGCATAGACTATAAGGCATTATCTCTCCCACTAACTCCAAGTTTGATTATATTTGATCCAACTAATTTAGGATTCCATCTTTCGGCCATAGCAATATCAAAAGGAGACTAGAAAGCTTTCTCGAACATTTTTCCAGGAATTAAAGATAAAATTTCCTTTATAGCCCTAACAATTTTAGCAAACAAGTCCCCTTCCGACATTTCTTTATCCCTAAACACTCTATTGTTCCTTTCCTTCCAAATATTCCAAGACACAAAGGGAAGAATAAAAGACCATAGATTTCTCACAAATGGATTTTTAGAAGGAACTTTCCATTGAATGAAAAAATATTCGACAGAAGCAGGAAAAACCCACACCAGATCAAGAAGCCCCAGTAATTTATCCCAAATATTCAACACAAAAATACAATGAAGGAAAAGGTGATTAACAGTCTCGGCTTCATTCCTGCACATATAACACCTGTTTGGTAAATGAATTCCTCTTTTTCCAAGATTGTCCAAGGTGAGAATCTTATTCTGTAGCATAATCCAGTAGAAAATATTGATTTTCAGAGTCAAGTGATTAATCCAAGCCTTAGCCCAGAAGGGAGGAGGCTCCTTCATACAAACCAACATAGAAGTGGTAGAGGCAACTGAAAAAATACCAGACGGATTGTCTAACCAGACAGCAGAGTCCTCCATCTGGTGTTGAGCAGGTCTAATGGCTCTGAAAGTCAATTGAACAAGGCCAAGATCCGGACTAATGGTCTTCAAATCAACCCAATCTCCGTTCCTCCAATAATCTTTAACTAAGACTCCAAATTCCTTTTTACAATCATTCATCCATTTACTAAATTTCTCTATTCTGATTAAAGGATCTTTAAAAAGCCACTGTCTTCCCAAAACCTAACTAAATTTCTATTTCCAATCACCCATCCAATTCCCATTTCCAAAAGCTTTCTTCCTTTACCCATATCATTCCAACAGACTGACCCACAAGGTAAAGAAGAAGAGTTTATAAATTCATTTAGAGACTCATAATTATTAAAATATTTAGCCTTTAAGGTATCATGCCATTCTCCATTTAAAGTAAGAGTTCTCCACAGCTGTTTAGCAAGAAGGGACATATTCAACACTTTAATCTTCCTTAAACCCAGTCCCCCCCTTGATTTGGGTTTACAGACCAGATCCCATCCAACAAGTGGCATTCTCTTCTTGTTCTCCACTCCGGACCATAGAAACCTTTTCTAAATTTTTTCAATGGCCTCCGCATATTTAGCAGGGATTTTAAAATACTGAGAGCGTAAGTAGGAAGATTTTGCAAAGAAGCCTTAAGGAGCTGGACTTTTTCTGCTTAACTAAGAAGAGCTCCTTTCCAACCCGAAAGCTTCTTATTGAATTTTTCAATCAAATAAATCCAGAACAATTCCGCCAGTTTAGAGCAAAGAGGTAAGCCAAGATAGGTTGACGGAAGAGACTCAACACGGCATCCAAGAATACAAGCAAGTTTGATTTGTCTATACTCCGGAGTATTGAGGAAAAAAATGGAACTCTTGTCCCTATTGACAACTTGTCCAGAGGTAGATTCATTAAGATTCAAAATTCTTTTAAATGTCTTAGCTTCAGTCACAGTAGATCTTCCCATAAGGATGGTGTCATCAACAAATTGCTAATGGGAATAGATGAGAGGGGAAGAGGAAGGTTTAAGGCCAACTAGGGCTCTTTGATCAATAAGCTTTTTAATATTTCTCCCTAAACTCTCAACCAAGATAGTAAACAAAATAGGAGAAATAGGATCTCCCTGTCTGAGGCCTCTAGATGTCTAAAAAAACCTTGATGGTGATCCATTCACAATGACAGCAGAAGAAACTGTCAAAACAAGCTGGTTCACCAGTTGAATGACTCTGTTATTAAAACCAAACTTGTCCAAAATTTTAAACAAGAAATCCCAATCAACCCGATCATAGGCTTTGGAAATGTCCAGTTTAAGAATAAACCCTTCAGTTTTCGAAGCCTTTCATGAATGTAAGTTCTCATGAACAGTAACAACAGAATCCATAATATACCTACTTGGCACAAAACCATTCTGTTGCGGAGCAATAATTTGGGGGAGCACTGAAATTCCTTGAACTCCAGATAAAGAGGAACTACAAATTCAAATTGTACCTAAAACTAAGGAGAGCTCAAGTAGCTCTCGGAGTTCTGAACAGGAAGAAGAACCACAACCTCAACCTCAACTTGTGAGGAGATCTACGCGGGAAAAGTGACAACCTAATAGGTATGGATTTTCCATGTTGGATGTAAATTGTGCCTATTCTTTGATTACAAGCATTGATGAACCTAGGACTATGAAAGAGGAAATTGACATTTCTAATTCAAATTCTTGGTTGGAAGCCATGAATGAGGAAATGGTGTCATTAAAAAAGAATGAAACTTGGGATTTGGTACCTTTGCTTGAAGGTCGGAAGCTTAATGGTTGTAAATGAGTATTTTTAAGAAGAAAATTTGTTTGGATGGAAATGTGGAGAAGTATAAAGCTAGGTTGGTTACGAAAGGTTTTTCCCAGGTGGAGGGAATTGATTATGGAGAAATATTTTCTCCTATAGCTAAGCTAACATCTATCAGATTTCTATTGTCACTTACAGTAACATATGACTTAGAAGTTTAGTAGATGGATGTGAAGACAGGGTTTCTTCATGGAGATCTAGAAGAAGAAATTTATATTTCCCAACTTGAGCACTTTTCTGAAAAAGGTAAAGAAAATATGGTTTAAAACAATCACCTAGAATGTGGTACCAGAAGTTTGAAGGGTTTTTGTTGTCATTAGGATTTGTAAAATCAAGATTTGATCATTGTGTGTACTTCAAAACTAAAAATGATTGAGTTCTTATTATTTCCTTGTATGTTGATGACATGCTTTTCATAGGAAATAGTAAGACTATGATTTTTGATCTAAAATATTAATTGTTAGCAAAGTTTGAAATGAAAGATCTAGGTGCAGCTAGGTATATTCTAGGGATGGAAATAAAAAGGGATAGAGGAAGTAGAAATTTTTGGCTCAGGTAAAGTATATCAATACTATCCTAGAGAGATTTGGTATGACTTATTGCAAGCAACTAGTTGTTCCAGTGTTGCAGGGAACGAAGCTATCTATTGAAGATTGTCCAAAATATCCTACCGAGATGGAGGACATGAACAAAGTACCTTATGCTTTCAAGTTTAGTTGGAAGTTTAATGTATGCAATGGTCTATACAAGGCTAGACATTTCCCAAGCAATGGGAGTGTAAAGAAATATTTTGGCACCCGAATAATTTATAGTCCTTCTAGGTTTTTCACATAAAAGGATAAAGATTGGGCCAAAATGCAATGTTAACATTCAAAGATTGATGTGATGTGGGTGTAATGTGCCTAGATGATATGGAATAAATGTAGAAAATGAACAAAATCTATTGATTATGAATGCAAAACTAAGAAATGCAAAGTTCTGGAAACAACAGTGTTGTATGCAAACATGAACTAAAAACATAAATAAACCATAACAGAATTGAATTAAACTGAATGAGGTGCACCTGGAAATTGAAAGAAGATCTAGGAAGGTTCTGGAATGTTGCATAATTCACTATTGAAGCCCACTCAGACTCATTCACCATAGATGGAAAATTAGTCTTATTTCTGGTGAAAACTGTCGAAACATATTTCAGGATGTTTAGAACACAGAACTTCAGAAAACTCTATTTCCAGCCTAGCAGTGGGACTCATTTTCCACAGATGGTGAATTAGTCCACCTGTAGATTTCTACAAAGTCAAAGGTCAACTTTGTGGGTCCTGGTCTACACTTTTCTGTCTAACAACTTGTCGGATCTGAATCTGGAAAATCTGACAGGAAAGTGGTTTCCAAGCTTCAAATAAGGTTATCTTGACTTTTATAACTTTGATGACTTTTCCACACCTTTTTGACATATTTCTCCTTGACAAATCTTCCTACAAGACCTACAAACACACATGCAAAGAGGTGGAAAAGGGTTAAGGGTTAGAGTATAGGGGTTTTCCTTGGTCAATCCCTTTTATAACTTTTCGGATCTAAATCTGGAAAATCTGACAAGAAAGTGGTTTCCAAGCTTCAAATAGGGTTATCTTGACTTTTATAACTTTGATGACTTTTCCACATCTTTTTGACACCTTTCTCCTTGAAAAAACTTCTTACAAGACCTACAAACACACATGCAAAGAGGGGAAAAAGGGTTAAGGGTTAGAGTATAGGGGTTTTCCTTGGTCAAACCCCAATTTGGTAATCAAACCCTTGATAATGAAATGAAATAAAGAAGGAAATGATGAAAAAATAACATGCAATGTCATGAACTCACCAAAATCTTCTTGTTGAAGTCTGAAGATATGTCAATAGTTGCTCCAAGATGCTTGATAATTACTTGATTGAATGATGAGAATGCTAAAATTCTTGAATTTTGTGATGTGTGGATGAACTAAGTTGATTGGGGGTTAAAATGAATAGAAAAACATGTATTTATACACACTTATGCCCTAATTTCTCAAAAATACAACATCATAGGCTGACCTTAGGTCTTAAGGAATAAAAACTTGTCAATAATTTAAGTTTATTTTGATTTTTGTGCCAAGAGGGACTCATTCGCCCCTAGTGGCAAATGGGTCCCACTCAATGCATGTGAATGGGTGTTGGTAATTATATTGTCTTAAATGAGGTTTTTCGGGTTTACATTCAAAAATACACTTAATTAAGGCTTGTAAGTGCATAAAGGGGCTAAAGAAAGCATAAGAAATGTGTGTTTAGTGATGACAAGTCTACAAAAGCGTGAAAGTTACAAAACTTTAGAACACTTTAAAATAAGAATTGGTAAGTGATGAAAAGGGGGTATGTAGGTGAATTATAATAAGAAGATTCTAGAAAAGTGTGAAAATGTCTTACAACACTTCACAACACCTTTACAAGACATCATAAAGTCTTAATGATTCATAAAGATTCAAGACCTAATGTGAATGTGAGGGCCACATTACAACATTAAATCAAGGAAAAATAAAGCCAAATAAGCACAAGGAGGGACAAAACAAGAAAAAGTAAAAGGGTTACTTTTTTTGTGTCCATAGGGAGTACTTAATCGGCTTATGACTAATCCAAGAAGACCGCATTGGGATGTTGTGAAGAGATTTTTTAGATATTTGAAGGGTACTTTAGAGTATGCATTGTGTTATCATGGAAACTCATCAAGATCACATAGATCTCTTAGCATTCATGGGTATGTGGATTCTGATTGGGTAGAGGACATTCACAACAAAAGATCCACCAATGAATACATCTTCATGTTATTTGGTGATGTAGTTAGTTGGATGAGCAAGTGGCTGGGCTATAGTTGCTTTATCTACTACTGAGACAGAGTATATGGCAGCAACACACATTTGTAAAGAAGACATTTGGCTTAGACGTTTGTGTTTTGATGTTAGGTTTAATGCAAGGAAGATTAGGATTTGTTGTGATAGTCAGAGTGTTGTTTGTTTGGCAAAAAATCCCACTTTCCATGCCAATACGAAGCACATTGATGTTCAATATCATTTCATTCATGATATGGTGAAGGATGGAAAGGTTAATCTTGAAAAGGTGGATACTTTGGAGAATGTCATTGATGCATTGAAAAAACTCATAAGCACAGATAAGTATAGGTGGTGTGTCAGTTCAATGGGCCTTGGGGCCTATGACTTTAAATAACTTCGAGTTTGGAAGAAACCAATAAGTTTTTGTCAAGTGGGAGCATGTTGGAAAATGTGCCTCAACTTATTGGCTTGGAACTTTTGAACTTGGTGTGTTTTTCCTTTAATGTGGCCCATATGTCACGAGATCACTGAAAATCATAACTTTGGAACTCATGTCGCGAGGTTATGGAAATTCATAACCTTCTGACAAACCAATCACTAGATCACGAAAAGTTGAAACTTCAAAACTACAAGTTGTGGGTTGTGAAGTTCATGAAATCTCCAATAGTCTAACTTCATTGATGTTGATCAACAGTCGTGATAGGATCTAATCCAACGGTGCATATTTATTCTATGCTCCTTTGTGATGAAGATTGATAGACTTTTGCGGAGTGAGCGGAATTGTTTGAGTGGTTGGCATCTGTTAGCTTGATCAATGATTGATTAAGACTCAAATCTAATGGTGCCTGCTAGCCCCGCACCTCTTGTGGTGGGTCTTGAGTGACTCTCGCGGGGTGTGTGGGATTCAGACATGTGTTGTGGTGGACTCAACCAATGCCAAGTTCTCATTGCTTTGTCCTTGCCTCGCCTCTAGTGAGCTTTTTTTTCTCTTTGCCTTTATGGATGCTATGTAATGGGTATGGGCCCTTCTTGATTTTTCCTTAATCAAAACAAATCTAAATTTTTTGTTTCAAAAACTCATTAGCTAAGATAAATATTGATAAAAATTAAGTTATTCTCTTGAACTTAAATAATCCAAAGAATATTTCAAACACACTGTCTCTATAATAGTAAAAGACTAAATGTCCTATGTTTGTGTAGTGGTAGAAGAAAAAGAGTCTATTTGAGTGAGAAAATACTTGGAATCATGAGTGTGCCAAGAAAACAAAATTGTGTACTAGAATCATACATACAAACACCCACACAAAATAACCAAAAACATAGAGATAAAAAATACACTTTTTTGTTCTACAATTATTTTAGAATCTTAGAGGTGTAGATTACTAGAGCTCTTAAAAAGGTCCTTTAATGTTAGATTATACATGAGAATAGCGAGATAGAGATGCAAGTATTTAACCACTTAACATATATACAAAAGTAAAAAACTGATTAAATACTTTTGAGAAGGAATGAATCTTATAATAATAAAAATAAAAATTTTAATTTCAATCATATTTTAAGATAATTTGAAATCCCATTTTTAATTAAATATTTATCTATTAAAATTTATTTTCTTAAAATCTCGTCATATTCAACTTATAATAACATTTTGAAAAAGTCAAATAACCACAACACACATATAAATTTATGTTTCAAAAAACTCATTAGCTAGATAAATATTGAGAACACTCAAGTTATTCGCTTGAACTTCATTAATCCAAAGAATATTTCAATCACGGTGTCTCTACAATAGCAGAGGACTAAATGTCCTAGGTCTCTACAATGGTAGAAGACAAAGTGTCTATTTGAGTTGGCACGATTCAAAAAGGCAAATTACTTGGATAAGTGTTAACGCTAAAAGTATAAGTCCTCCCAACAGAGATAGAAACAACCATGGTTTTGAACAGTGAACCATAATAAACTGAGCCCATAGAACCTTCCACCACTTTTTGCGGTATCCATTTATGGATGAAGCAACCTTGTCAAGCTCATCGCACACGGGCATTTCTGTGGATGTTATCATAGAATTCCAAAGCTGTGCAATCTCATCGTCACTTCCAAGTTTGCTGGTGATGATGCCCTCTCGTCTTAAGATACCCACGTCCCCACTCGTGTTAATCAGATCGTTCATTAGAATGGCGTATCTTGTAATGGGTTTCTCTTCTTCTTGGGAGCAGATTTCCAGGGCAATCAGGTTTCTCAGTATCACTTCTGATCTGTTATCTACTTTGAACTCGGGTAAATACAGTTTGGAGTCACTCTCATGGAACCTAATGTGACTAATTCCTATTTTGTCACCCTTCAATTTCCTGAATTTCACTCCCACTCTTTTTAGTTCCTCTACGGTTGGAACATGCTTTCCTATCTCCCCATCAATAGGGGATATGAGGATCCTAATGCAGTTCCAAATGAAAAATATGACAAAAACTGGGGACAAAAGTAGAAGGATCATCGCATATAATAGTCTAAATAGCCATTTTACACATGTTTCAGGGCTACATAAACATGGGGATAGAATCTTGAAAATAATAATTCTCTTAACCACGTTTAAAAGTGCAGTGATGGTCATCCAAGATCTACCTGTCTGTTTATTGGAGGAGGTGGTCTCTTGCTTGTCAATAATGTAGTCATGAAGCAATTGCAAGATATGAGATTCTCTTTTGTAATTCCGCTTCGGCCCTTTTGCTACTTCGATGGGGGATAAATTTCTTAGCGCCGACTCAAACCAAACATCATCACTTGATCCCACAATATCACTTCTGATTTCCCCCAATGCCCAGAATGGTAGTTGATTTTCCATCTTGAGCATATCCTTCACAATTTCTGTCAACAGAGGATGATGCCGTTTCCTGCTAAGAGTACCATCCATTGAAGCATTCATGTTTTTCTCTTTATCTTCATCTTCTCCGAATCTGTTGAGGACTTCTAGAACAAAACAGGCATCCCTCACTATCATCCACGCACACGCTTCACTGCTAAGTTCAAAATTCTTAGCATAGCTTTCCCTCAGTTTTCTCTGCTTCTCTTCCTTCTTAAACTTTTCCATCACCCATTTTAAGCCACCTTTAGTGATAATCTTAAGGTGCATCTTTCTTGCCACTTCAGATTTAAGACGTTCCATGTAATCTTTCTGTGCATCTTTTGTTTCAAAATGGTATGGACCCAAGGAGATGACTTGAGGAAGGTAGAACTCGGGGTTCTTGGCCATGAGAGACTTTGGAACGGTATGAATAAGACCATCATGGGATTCATCTGATCTGTCTTCGCTGTCTAATCCTGATTCAACTTGAACAACCCAAGACTTCTCATCAATTTTTTCGCCCTCTTTCTTTTCCATGTTTTCCATCTCCGACACGGCCCAAGGAGATCGAAGAATACCCAGACAGAAATGTTAAGGTGAAAATGTCCTCGCTAGACTCTTATTAATAGAACGAACGGAAGATGCTCGTGGAGATTAAAGAATCTTCATGACGGATCTCAGAATGCCCATCTAGGGACGGTGCTCATATAAAGTCGCTCTCGGTAAATAAAATAGGCTCAAGTTGTGCAAATTTCCTCTCAAAACAGTGTGAACTCCATTATCGTGAAGTTGAAAGATTACTACTCGTATTTCAATAATGTATTTTATGTTCTTTAAATAAAGCTAAAAACACTGATTCGTAGATTTACGTTCTACTAGATCTGTTTGTAGAGTTAGTAAAGCATCAAAGATTTCGTTAGCGTATACTTAATAAATGCGCGTGTATGTCGAGCTTTTAATATTTTGTATTTAACGTTTTTATATGATGTTTCAGTGGGATTTAAAAGTATATTCTGCAATTTAGTGATTTATAAGAATATTTCGTGAGAATGAATGGTTTATTAAATATTTATTTCTTTTAAATGATGTTCTCAAGATTGGAGTGAGGTTTATAGAAGTTCACTCATTTCAATATTTTTTTATTTTTTTTGTTACAACAGGCTGTCCCCGCGGCCCCCCGCCCAGCGTCACCTAGAGGCGAGCAGGGGGGCGAGACTAGTCCCTGCGAGTGTTTGCAGCGCCGGCCACCACATTCACCAGGTAAGTACCGAGAGCGGAGTCGAACCCGAGACCATGAGGAGCCATCCCACAGCCTCAAGCCAATCCCGCTACCCGAGCCGGCTCACTCATTTCAATATTACTTCAATACAAATACATGATTATTTTTAGTTCTAGTCAAAAGTTTAGTTATAGAATAGATAATATTAGAAATTTAATTATAATTATTTTATGAAAAAAAATTATGAATTATTAAATTGAATATCATTATTGAATTTTAATTCTAATTGTTTTATAGCAATGAACATATGACTAATGAGTCAATGACTAGAAAATATTAAATTAAATTGTATTAAGCAATACTTAAAGAAAATTTTGACTTGGCTCATGGTTTCAAATTAAATAATAATCAATGAATTATTTATTTAAATATGACTTCTCAAGTTATTTTTTAAAATATAATATCTTGACAAACTACTTGGTTGTGCAAGTAATAGCTAACTTAGATGTTGATAGTTCGTTTGACATAACAAAGTCAAGTAGAATAAATAACTCTCCATTTCTCCTAAAATATTATCTAATCAAAAGAATCAATCAACCCCAAGGTTTCTTTATACAAATCCTTTGTGATGTTGGGGAAACTAAGGAGTCTGTGTGATTTATTTAACAAGGAGCTTGAATTGGTAAATATCAAGTTGAACGTTGTAGACACCCAAAGTCAAATATGCTAAAATTCTATATTAAGCTTTTTAAATCTAAATCCTAATTTGATCATAACCTACTAGATTTGTGAAAGAAACTCAAAATATGTTAGGATTTATAGAAGTATATAATAAATATAAATAGCCAATGATGCATTCAATTTTAGCCTCAATTTTGAAAGATTTGATGGAATCTAAATAACTTAAGATGCAATGACTAATATTTAACACAATTACAAGAACCATAGGTGCAACTTTATAAGGAATTTGACAAAAAAAATCCAAGTTAGGTGCATGAAACCACTATATTACATGCATAAATTTATCATGTTAACTTTACTTAAAGAACTTTAACAAGATACCACTAAGTGATTCAACATAAAGAGTATAAAATATAAATGTATCATCACCAATGGAGAGAACATTTAGAGGATATAGGTATGTTCCTTCGATTGATCTACAAATAGGTGAATTACAACTTTCAATAACATTTCCTACATTAAAAATTCAAGAACTTGCTTCTTTTTAAAATGGTCATGTCTTCTCCTAAAAATTCTAAATTAAATATGTTTTTAAAACTAACGTAAATACCTATCATGGGTGCCTAGCACTACATCTCTAGGAACAAGTTAGCCTAGATCCTAAATTGATCCCTAGGCCCAAATTTTACAAGTTACACTTATTTTTTGAACATTGGCCCTAAATTTAAATTATGAACTTTATTAGTTGGGCTTAAAGAAATAATTACAATTGGATACACCAATAAAGGAGTGATTTATTATTTCATTGAAAGAATAGTGGGTGCATGACCCAATCATGCAACCATTGGCCCTATAAATCAAACAATTGAACCTAAAAATAATGTAATGCATCCAAATATGTATTGATGGTAGGACTAATAGTACACTAAACTCTTCCCTTCTCAAAAAATATATTCTTCTTTATTTCCTCTTTCAATTCCTTCTTATATGAAATCTAGGTCTAGAAGGGATTTTGGTTTCCTTTTACTCTCATAAATTCATCAATTAGTTCCTATGTAAGATGTCTAATAATTCTAGTGAGCTCTTTGATGATGATCATAGTAGAGAAATTATTTCTAGGACTCCCAAAATGTGCAATGAAGGTTCTCAATGAAATTCTCAATCTCGACCATGACTACATCTAAAAAAAAAGGGAAAAAGGATGTTCCACCTTTTGGGAGATGGAATTGGACCTAATTCATGCTTTAGTTCATTAGGAAACCTAGATCTCTCAACCAAGTGACTCAATTGAGGGATGGCTAGAGGGTTCCTAGTGTAATTGGATGGCGCTTCACCATTAAATGAGGCTTCAAAAGGGAGAAATGTAAACACTTATGCAAACTCATTATGAAACCTAGAGAATTGAAATCATAAAATCAAACTGATAAACTGAATGTAATAGAAAAGTGTTTGGTTAAATGATGGAGTCAAAACAAGGTTTGTAACTCTAAAAATATGCTTTCTCAAGTGTACTGGGACTAATATGCCAAGTTGGGCATATAAGTCCTGCTACATTTTTCTAGGTAGGATTTGGAATCTTCTAATGACTAATTGGGATCTACAAAAAGATGGAAAAAATAGGTATATTGGGACTTGTGGTAATGGAAAAAGTATCCCTCTACATTTTTTGTACTTTTTTAGGCCCTCCTTGTTAAATTGAGCATAATGTTGCCTTGATTTAGTGTTGTGATATGTGTAACACATTCACATTAGGTCTTGTGCCCTTGTAAGCTAAATAGACATAATTGTACCTTTTTTAAGGTGTTGTAAAGTGTTGTGCCACATGTTAGGTCTCAAAAACATGGGTTTTGAACCTTAAGAGGGTGCCAATCTCTTAGTACATTTTTGGCTAACAAGCGGGGTGAATATGATTAATAACCCCCTACTCTTTAGGCTATGCTAAGCCTAGGTGGGTGTACCTAAATGATAATGAAGATTTGAAGTTTTAAATATGGTCTCTAATTTGGGAAATCTACTCATTGTGGCACGTGGGTGTGAAGTAGATGCAAGGATAATGACTAGTTCCTACTGTAGGTGTTTCAAGAGTCAAGTATACATGAGTAAATTTTGTATAAAATGTTCTAAGTATGACCAATGCCTAATCCTATTGGGCGAATGGAGTTGAGGGGTGGGTGATGATGGAGACAGATATGTAAGATAGGTGGATCTACTTATCAACTTAACTCTAACTTGTTGGGCACTTTGGATGTTTGCACCTTGTACAAACGTGCAAGTTTGTCAGTTAATGTACTCTTCTTTATGTATTTTGGTGTTATTCTCCCAAATTATTGTGATATCATGAAAGGATTTTTAATTCTTAACTTAAGGGAAACCAATCATAATAACTAATTTAAAAGGATTTTAATCCCTAGTAGAAACCAATTAAAATGAATTATTTGAAAGGAATTTATTTCACCCTAGCTAGACCCAATCAAGAAAACCACACAACAACAGTAAATGTGTCCTGACAATTTGTATGAATTTGAATAATTAAGGAGAGACACTTTGGAGATAGCACAAAAACATATAGAAATGAATATTAACACAACAGTTGAACACTGGAAATAGATCACTGATTATGAATAGTCTTCTCCATTATATTGCTTCAAAATCTATATACATTAATTGCAGAAGTTTTTGAAATATGGAAATGGATGAGTGGAATGTAATATACTAATGGATGAACCTATCTACTGCTACTGATGATGATTCTAACCTACTATCTAATTGATGATATGATTTCATCTTACATATATACATTACATTTTTAAGGTTATGACCTTTCGCATATGGTGCAACTCTTCATTATCTTTGATGAAATAAAATATTTAATTTTAATTTCCTTTGTCCTTGCCTCTTCATGAAAATTAATCTTGATTATTCATCAAGCTTCTTCTGCTAGAAATTTTTTACCCAATTCAATAAAATACGCTTCGGGTAAAATAGTTACCCACTGAATGGTTTATGTATTTCCTTTTAACCTCCTTGGTAAAACCTCCACTTTCAATGGTATACATAATTAAAACATTCCTTGGGTAAAATAATCACCCCTTTCATGATTTCATATCTTCTTGACTTGCATGGTAAAAAATATTTTACTTTGTAGGGAAAATATTTTACGTGTGCACCTTCATTTAATAATTTTTCACCTTTATACTTCCTTGGAAATTTTGACATTTAGATCTCTTTGGTGAAAAATGTTTCATTCTTTGGTAAAATATTCCACGAATACATTACACCAACTGTAAAATCATATTTCCCTGAGTTGAAATGATAAATTCTCCATAAAATCTTCTCATACTCTTTATTGTCTTGGGATTTTTATATTCTCCCTGAAAAAATTTATTATGGATTTTATTTACCCCTAAAATCTTCCTTTTTCATTATTGGGGAGACTTGGAGCCATCTCCCTTCGGTATGGGCTTCTCTCTTCGATACTTCTCTTGTCAATGTTTTACTCTTTTCTGGACATCGGAGAGACATCCATATTACTCATATCAATACACTAAGGTCTCTTCGATAAATTGTTGCCTATTGTTTTCCATATGTCTAAGAGACTTTGAATAGTCTCACTTTAAAATTCCATAGTCTCTTCAATATCATTTTCAATCCCTTCATGTTCCCTCATCCTTTTTGAAGAGACTTTAGATTACATCACTTTGGGATGTCCCGGAGTCTCCTCAACTCTATATTATTACTAGATATTTTAGGGTTTTTTGCTTTGAGCTTCATTGTGATGCAAGAAATCCTACTGCATCATAGGAAGGAGCTTCCACTATTTGTATGTATTTTTCCCTAGCTTCTCTTTAGTAGTACGCTTTTTATTTTGAAGTGTTTGAAGCTGAAAATGTGATAAGGGAAAACCAAGTCTAGCAATAGGTATGGAAGGATAATGGATGGCTTTGGTAAAAGATAACCGACATGAGGATTATTGGTTGGAATAATTATCATATGGTCTCCAAGGACTATGTCATATAAGGATAACTTGTTTTCTTCAAGGTATGGGTTTGGAAAAGCTATGAAGACTATGACATGATATTTCATGGATAGTGTATGACCAAAGGATAGGCATGTCAAGAGTTTTTCCAAAGCATGATTTATGTTTGTACCCCAGTCCTTATCAAGATCAAAGTAGGTGGGAAAATGGATAGGAATGACAAAGCTTAGATGGATAGATGGAAATATCATAAGAAATGTCATGGGAGATGAGACAACTTGCCTCCAAGAGTTAAGATCCACACAGATAATTGCACTTACACATGACGCATGTTTACCAGGTTTTCATCATGGTACTTATCCAAAGCGCCATAGAAATGGTTTTCACTATTGGACAAAAAAATTCTCTTTACTGTTTTCTTGATTTTCTTTTTTTTTTGTGTCACCAAGACGCCTGTTTGCCAGCTTTTCATTAAGGTGACAATTTTTTTTATTTTTCAATTTTTTTGTATTTTTGTATTTTTTGGATGGCCATGATGCTTTAGATGATCACTAATTGTGTTGAATCCATTGATGGCAATAATGTAAAGAGTGGTGCCATGATATGCCAATAATGACCTTTATGAAGCAGTTGCCTTGTTAGGATCATAGCGCTTGCATACAACTGATTGATGTCATTGTGATCCTTTCTGATACTAGAGTTGGACTTATCAAAATATGCACATCGTGATAGAGTACCATGCGAGTCCTTATGATAAATATTTTTTGCCAAGATGTGACAGATTTGTGACATAGAATTTTTAGACTTTAGGTGAGATGTAGGATTATGATGGATGATGGTAGACGTGTTTCAAAATTTAGATGTAGGAATTTTCATTTACCAAACTTGGGGTGATGGATGATGGAGACTGTATTTCAGATTGGGATAATGTTTGGAACCATGACTTTTATATGCCTTGTATGATGACAATTTTGAAGGAGGTGGACATTTATTATATGTGGGAGTCCTATTTTCTTGTGGCTCCACATTTTGATTAACTTTTGGATTTGGAATATTTTCTTTGTTTAGTCCATTTTTCTTTGGGATCTATTTTAACTCTATTTGTCCACTTGGATTTTTGTTTTCAATGGCCTTTGACATTTGATTTTGAACTTTGGATTTGTAATAATTTTCTTTTTGTTGGTTCCAATTGGAAGGTTTATGCATGTTGGAAGGACAGTTTATGGTGTGGATGGAAGGAGTGTTGGCAACAACCTTATGGTAAGAACTACTCATGGACCCCATTTTGATGTATGTATCAGATAAAGTTGCCCCCGATATCGAGGAGGTACCAATAACATCATTTGATTCTCTAACTGAAGAATAGCCAAGACCTTGATGTCTAGGATTCTCTTTAAACTATATTGGTTCTCGAATTCCCTACTCGTGTAGGCCTAGTCCTCTTCCTTGATACTGCATGCTTTGACATATTCCCTTTGCAATGGGGTATTTTTCATTTTGGAAGCAAGATGTGAACCCATCATTGTGGAAATTGTTACTTGAAATATTCTCCTCTATGAGAAATCCTGATTTAACAAAAGTGGTTGATCCTAGTTGATAGGATATTTTAGCATCATCATTTGCCATGCTTGTGTCTTCTTGGTCCCTTAAGACGTCAATTTGATCAATAATATATTTTTTCCTTTGTCTTTGACTTGGTCAATGATAGCTTCCTTATGTTATTCTTGATCCATAGTAGCCTTTTTATGTTCCTCTTGAATTTTGTCTATGTTGTTTGTTTGATTATCTATGTGTCCCAAGGAGGAAAGTGTCTCATTTTGGGAAGTGTTGATATTTGGAGCTTGGATAGAGTCATCTTCAAGTGTTTGATCATGAATGGCATAAAGGTCAAGGAGTGGATCATTTTGTACTTCTTGCTCAATAGTAGTGTCTTGATCAAAGATGGGTTTGTCTTGAATGATATGGTTGGGAATGGAATTTTGATCACTTGGATAGGTGTATTTTGGATGTCATGATTATCTAGAAGGACTTTTTGGATGGAATTAAAGATAGGGTCATGGGATGGACTACTTCTATCTTGACATGAAGGTGAAGTTATGATGTCATACCTTGGGTTTTCCTCTTGACATATATCCTCAAGTGTAGACCTAATGGGATGTGTTGTTGGAGACCATTACCAAATTTATTTTCATGACTAAATGTAGCTTGGGATGGAGTGAATATGAAGATATTAGTGGATGATGGACTAGGATAGGATGTAGAGTCTTAGTATGGATTAATGAATGGTGGACTAGAATAGAATGTGGAGGCTTGGAAGCCGAAGGGATTAGTGGAAAGTTGGTTTCCCTTGTCAAGTTTAGGATAAGGGTGATAAGTGGATGTTTGTTGTGGATTAATGGCGTGGATTATACTAAGGGACTCTTGATAGTGAGGGTAGATGGATGGAGGACTAGGGTTTATGAGTTGTTGGTAAGATGGATAGATGGGTGGTTGAATATGGGTTATGGGTGATTGGGATAGAGAATTAATCCATTGTCTCTTGAATTCTATGGCTTGTTGGGCTTGACCATTGCGGATTAATTGGTATTCAACTAGCAAGCATATCAAGGTGAATGGAAGACATGGTGGTGAGGTTATGATGAAAGGTGCAGTATGACTAAGGTATGTGATATGATGTCTAAGGTATGACAATGCAAAGAGGGTGACTTAAATCTAAGGTATGCAACCTAAGCTATGCTTTTGAATTTTTCTTTTGGTATAAATTTATGACATGCAATGACTAAGGTACGACTTAAGCTAATGTCTAAAATGCAAATATCTAGGATATGAAAGTTAAGCTATTTTTTTGTTCTTTTTGGCATAAATTATGACATGCAAAGACTAGGGTATAATGAAAACTATATGTCAATATCTTTAGATAACTAAGGGATGAGTCACTAATTGACCAAGTTTGATGCAAGGTTTCAACTAAGATTGCCAATGACATTTTAGGATCAATACCAGAATGACTAAGTGAAAAGTTGACTAGGTGGAATTCAAACTAGCCTAGTGAGTTTGAGATATTCCACTAAGATGACAAAGGAAAAATTATTAAATGATATGTCAAGGGAAATCATATTTGAATCACTATTTTCAATCAAGGTAAGATAGTTTATCTATCCTAAGGTCTGCAAAGTGTTATGCACAAGGATGATCTAGGTAATGCAATGATGAAACTATTAGGAAAACTAAGGTTGAACCTAAATATGAGTAGGTCACAGGTTTGGATCAAGTTTATAGTATAGGGTAAATCAAATAATGAGATCCTACAGTAAATCTTCTAAGTTTTTAGTTTGTTAAATGTAAGATTTTCTATGACAGGAAGATGTGTCATTCTAGACCGCAAATGCAATTTAGAAGATTAGATGCATCACAGAAGCTCACAGATGCGGTTTACAGTCTTAGATGTGTTTCAGACTATAGAAATTGTAGCTCATATTGTCAAATGTGTTGCACATTTTAGCAATTTCGACTCAAAATGTCATATGTGTTTTCTGTTGAAATAGTTGCAACTCAGAATGTCAGATGTAGGTTTTTGTGTGACAAATGTGTTGAACGATGAATTGGTCCTAGGTTTTGAAAAAAAATTGACTTGTTTAAGACTGACTCTTAGATGTTTTTGTTTGATCAGATCTAATTGAACACACACATAATACATGCCAAGCAGAGTGTTTGAAATAAATAAACAGATAATTATAATCTTAAGGCTAGCAAGGACAATATCCACTGGACTCCCACTTATAGTTTCCTCCAACCACACTATCTAGAGCAGATGACTTAGGATCTTCGTAGCACTGGCTCCCATCCACGACACACACTTCTGGGGCTTACCAAGATCCAAATTCCCGCATGAATAAGGAATTTGTCATCTCTACTACTAGACTATGTGTATAATAATCACTTGTCTGTATAACACATCTACACCTGTAATGCTAAGATTTCCAATAGCATTCACATTTATATACCGGTCAGGAGTAGCTTGGATTTAGCTCATTACCAGTTGGATCATCCCCTCTCACAACTCGGGAGGGCAGGTCTGACTCTCTAAAGGGTAACACAGAATAAGGATGGGTCTAGTTTTTTTATCACCAAGGTTTCCCACGGTGAGAGCATATGAACCTACCAACCTTATCAAGCACAGAAGACAGTCATAAATCCACCCTAATTAATAACAACCTACTATGTGAAGACTCAAAGCAGGGTTAATTAACCATCTAATTAATAAAAGAAATCCTATATGAAAACTGAAAACATGAAAGAAAGCAATATAATATAATATTTTCATATTATTTTCTTTGGCAATCGTCTTGCAAAACCACACATTAGAAGTTTGAAAGTTTTTATTTTGTCTTTTGTCAGTCCTCCTGCAAAAACTAGGTTAACTCCAGTAGATCACATGTTGTAAACTCTGAATTAGTAATAACAAACTTTAACTATTAAAATCAAAACTTAGAATTTTAGAATTCAAAAGTTTATTTTCACCAGTCAGATGCATCGCAGGAAGCCACAGATGCGTCATTTCTAGTTAGATGCAGAATTTCCCTCTTCAAATATGGTTCATGATGTCAGATGCGTCATTTCGTGCCATAGATGTGTCGATCCATACATGTTCCTACAAAAATGAAATTTTCTACGAATTATCTCGAAGTTTGTGACTTCACGTTGGGTTCACCAAATGTGATAAGAGAAAATGAACAGGAATAAAGATGCATAAACAATAGCAACAATCACAAAATTTCCTATTATGCTAAGATTTCCCCAAATCTATAATAAAGTACAATGCAATCAAAAGAATTCAATACATGATAGATCAATATCACCTAATTCCCATGCTTGCTTGATTCATCTCCATTATCCTTCTCAACTTTTCTTTGAAATGCTCAAATTCCCTTAGATTGTGAGTATGTAATATTTGCCTGTAAGTATTATGACAGAAAAAATTTTAAGATTGTGATTCCCAAAAATGGGGTAAAAAGGATTCTTTTATAGAAGATTTATAGATTTGACAGTCGAGATTGATTTGAATTCAAATGGTTTAGATTGAGTGTGAGGACCTAATTGAACAATTAAGTTATTTGCATGAAAGATTGATTGAACTGTTAAGTGATTTGATTGATTAGTCAGCTAGTTGTATGGGAGGTTGATTGAATAGTTAGTTGAGTGAACTGAGAGAGAGTGTTAGTCAGGAGTGCAGAGAATTATGCATGAGATTATTTAATTGAAAATGTAGGAGACATGTGCTCAAATAGAAGAATCAATTATTAAATTAATTCTTTATTTTGTGGAGGAAATGTGTGTACATGAATCAGATGAATTATTGAATTTATGGAGTCACTTTTGGTTAATTAATGAATAATTAATTAAATAAATATTATTCATCTAATTAAATGTGGGAGAATATGATGATGTAATTAAATAAATTTATGAAACTTATTCAATTAATCAAAAGAGGAGATTAGAATTAATTAGCGACGTGTAATTAAGATAAATTGATGTAATTTACTTAATAAATCAATTTTAGAAGAATAATGAAAATGAATTAATTAAATGGTTAAAACTATTTAATTAATTAGACGAAATGCAATGTTAAGTTATAATTAAATGATAAAATCATTTAATCGTTTTGTGGGTATCTTGAATTGATAATAAAAAATGTAATCGCAGGCCTAACCCATTTTTTAGGGTCTAAAGAAAACTTTTGCATTTCAACACCAACATCGAAGCGTAACATGTAATTTGAGGGCGCCAAACTAGAACTCAAGGCTATCAACTTGACTTTTTATTATGTGTGTAGCTTCTACATCAACTTTGCATTTGTTCTTATTGTATCTTATGAAGCAATCTTGCGCATTGTCTTTTCCTCCATATTTGTGTGTATTTTTTATCAGATCCTTTGCAACCATAATGTTTATATTTGCAGCATTTTGTGAGATGGCTTCTCTTCTGGTGTAATTTGTTTAAACACGCCTCATCCATGTCATAGGGTTTGGTGTATCACAGGTTCCATCCACAATATTTGACAAAATCTTTTTCCATTAGGCGCTAATGTATGTGCACACATTATTTCACATTTTTTATTAGCTCTTCCACCTCAATGGATTTATAAATGTGTTTTGTTGTAGAGCTTCAAGATATTTTGCATTTTTTATACGAAGGGTTGTAACTTTAGGAAGATTCATCCAATCTCCTTTGCCTATCTTGATCTTCATGCCCTGATTGTAATGGGTAAGAGATGCTTGGAAGGTACCAATGACATAGTTTTCCAAATCTCTTGAAAAACTCATCTTTTGCACTTGAGTGAATATTTCCTCACTGACTATATTTTCCTTGTATGTTGAATCCACTGCTTTAGATCTTGTAAAAGATGATTTTTCAAGGATGATTGTTTCTTCTTCATCCTAATAAGTGAGTTGTCACAGTCCCCAACACTAAATTTTTGCTAGATTGCCATTTTTTCCAAAAATGGCATGACTTCTCATTTAGCACAAGCATGGAGGATACTAGCATAGGGTTCTATTTTGTTTTCTCCTTTACAATATTGGCATTTTGAACATTTCCAAAGCCATTTACAAATCTATTATATGTGTATTCTATAAATCCAGTGGTATTCCCTCTTATTTTCTATTGTCCTTAACATGAAATGCCATAATTTGTGTGACAAGATCCATAAGATCATCAATGGTTTCCCTACAAGTCAACTCAATAAAAGACTGGCTTGTCAAGGGTGATTTTCCACCATTCTTAATATAGTTGTTTCCTCTTGTGCACATGGCTCTATGTTAAATTCAAAACACAACCTCCAGATGCTCCATTAGTTTCAATTGTTGGTGCCATCCAATTCAATGACCAAACTGAGGTGAAGATTTTTCAGGATTTGTTTCCTGAACTATGATCTGAATGAGTCAAGTAGCCTTGAGAACTGCTCTGAAAAACTTATCAAATGTTCTCATGGAGCCACGAAAATGCACTGACATGTTGAGTTATGATAAGGGAGCATGGTTGTCAAACAGATTGGTATGAGACCTTCAGGATTGCAAACTGTTAACCATCAAAGTAGCTTACTCTGCACTTTCTGAAAACTACTCATATCAAACTCAATTGAAACTCACTAACTTTCCTTCTTGAAAAAATACCAAATCTGATTTTGGGAATTTGTAACTCTGGATATTAGTTCATTTAGGTCAAATGAACATGTGTGCAAAAGGGTTTTCCATAAATCCTCTTCCTCTACAAAATATCAAGCATGAAAGTTGACCTTTCTAAAGATTTATGGGAATGCAGTCACAAAACTGTATAAAATCCATTTGGATTTGATTTTGAAAAAATACCAAATGAGGAGTTGAGGCTCCGAGAATTGGCCTAAAGGTAGATTTATATGGGAAGAATATGGAATTCCAACCGGTTCATCATGATAATCTTTTAGTTGATAATTATTGTCCTCCAAAGTTGACCCTTTTAGCATACTTAACATTGTGCAGACAGCAAATCTTTTATGAGCCCTTCAACTTAGTGTTTCAAAACTTCGTCAAATCAGGTCATAGGAAGTTGAAATCAGGTGGAAAAACTTTCATATGGTAGGTTCAAACATGTTTGTGAAGTGATTTTGCATGAGATTGCATTGGATTCATTTTGTGATTTTTCAAAGTAAGCTCTTGGAGTAGATTTCACAATTGTGTTTTTGAGTGTTGGAGTCCATTTTCTTCATCATGGGAACCTAAAATTTTACAAAAATGCTAGGAAATTTTAGGTTCCAATAGTGGCTCCATCTAGGGATGTATGCCCCCTATGGGCATAGCAAGAATCCAGGTCTCTGGGGGAGTAGACCGAATGTTTCACTTATTGGGCAGCAAAGTTAAATCTCCTCTATGCTTTGAATAGGTATGATTTGCAAAATCATACCACAACTAATTGCTCAAGGCCACCTAAGAAGGAAGGCCATTATTTCCCTTTATCATATACCTTATTTTTGTTTGAGTTCATCAAATTCCACATGAAAAATTTCATGAAGTTTGCCCTGCTATATCCACTTTCATTAGGAACTTTCAGAATGATGCTATGTTCAATTTTACCCATATCTCTTTTACCATTTTGTAGCTCATAATTAGGCATTATCTGAAACCTTCCATCATCATGTGATACACGCTTTCCATACAAAGATTATTCACTTTCAATGCAACATTCTTCATTATTTTTCTCACTATCATGTATTGTAAATTGACCTCCTAGTTGATCTGCAAAATGAGAATACTCATTGATCTTTTCATCATAAGTTTGCATAGAAAATCTAGAATTATCATATGGCCATTGATTCAAACTCGAAAAATAATTATGCTCCTTCATGTTGCTCATTCCATATTCTGAATGCTTCTCACATGGGTCTGAGAAATTTGCCACATCAACATTTTCTGAGACAATCAAATTTGAAACATTTTCTATTTCTTCTATGTCAGTAATTGTAAATTTTTGATCCATACAATCATCATTATTGCACACTTGAATTAATCGATGTTGAACATTCAACATCCTTGATATGCAAACCAATATCTTTCTCAAAGATCTCCAATTTTGATTTATATATGTGCTCGTGAATAGGGATAGACATAGAATCTTGATCAACTTCAAGAGTTTTCTCATCATTGTCACACAAAGTGCTTTCATTGTCAAAGCAAATACATGTTGGACATTAAACTTTGAAATCACTCCCATGTGTATATCTCTGATAATCCATTGTTAGCAAATCTAAAATTTGTTCACTACTGAGTGAACATGCTTCTTCATTTGTCTCATTGCTAATGTATTTTTCACTTTTTAAATTACATATTAATCTCTCAAATCTATTTTATGAAAATCTCCTCATATTCAACTTATTTTTCTTTAATTCATTCAAATATTTATATTTTTCACTTATAATAACATTGTTAACTTATAAGATTCTAAAAAAATTGAAAGTGTGATAAATTCAAATTTCCCTAAACTTTCTAGAGAAAGGAAACTAAATCACTTAATATAGACTAACATGTCTAAATTTTTTGTTTCAAAAACTCATTAGTTGAGATAATTATTAATAACAATTAAGTTATTCGCTTGAACTCAATCTAGTGGTAGAAGAAAAACT
>VDFB02281492.1:597394907-597444667 GCA_007258455.2 Sequoia sempervirens
GAGATAGCACAAAAACATATAGAAATGAATATTAACACAACAGTTGAACACTGGAAATAGATCACTGATTATGAATAGTCTTCTCCATTATATTGCTTCAAAATCTATATACATTAATTGCAGAAGTTTTTGAAATATGGAAATGGATGAGTGGAATGTAATATACTAATGGATGAACCTATCTACTGCTACTGATGATGATTCTAACCTACTATCTAATTGATGATATGATTTCATCTTACATATATACATTACATTTTTAAGGTTATGACCTTTCGCATATGGTGCAACTCTTCATTATCTTTGATGAAATAAAATATTTAATTTTAATTTCCTTTGTCCTTGCCTCTTCATGAAAATTAATCTTGATTATTCATCAAGCTTCTTCTGCTAGAAATTTTTTACCCAATTCAATAAAATACGCTTCGAGTAAAATAGTTACCCACTGAATGGTTTATGTATTTCCTTTTAACCTCCTTGGTAAAACCTCCACTTTCAATGGTATACATAATTAAAACATTCCTTGGGTAAAATAATCACCCCTTTCATGATTTCATATCTTCTTGACTTGCATGGTAAAAAATATTTTACTTTGTAGGGAAAATATTTTACGTGTGCACCTTCATTTAATAATTTTTCACCTTTATACTTCCTTGGAAATTTTGACATTTAGATCTCTTTGGTGAAAAATGTTTCATTCTTTGGTAAAATATTCCACGAATACATTACACCAACTGTAAAATCATATTTCCCTGAGTTGAAATGATAAATTCTCCATAAAATCTTCTCATACTCTTTATTGTCTTGGGATTTTTATATTCTCCCTGAAAAAATTTATTATGGATTTTATTTACCCCTAAAATCTTCCTTTTTCATTATTGGGGAGACTTGGAGCCATCTCCCTTCGGTATGGGCTTCTCTCTTCGATACTTCTCTTGTCAATGTTTTACTCTTTTCTGGACATCGGAGAGACATCCATATTACTCATATCAATACACTAAGGTCTCTTCGATAAATTGTTGCCTATTGTTTTCCATATGTCTAAGAGACTTTGAATAGTCTCACTTTAAAATTCCATAGTCTCTTCAATATCATTTTCAATCCCTTCATGTTCCCTCATCCTTTTTGAAGAGACTTTAGATTACATCACTTTGGGATGTCCCGGAGTCTCCTCAACTCTATATTATTACTAGATATTTTAGGGTTTTTTGCTTTGAGCTTCATTGTGATGCAAGAAATCCTACTGCATCATAGGAAGGAGCTTCCACTATTTGTATGTATTTTTCCCTAGCTTCTCTTTAGTAGTACGCTTTTTATTTTGAAGTGTTTGAAGCTGAAAATGTGATAAGGGAAAACCAAGTCTAGCAATAGGTATGGAAGGATAATGGATGGCTTTGGTAAAAGATAACCGACATGAGGATTATTGGTTGGAATAATTATCATATGGTCTCCAAGGACTATGTCATATAAGGATAACTTGTTTTCTTCAAGGTATGGGTTTGGAAAAGCTATGAAGACTATGACATGATATTTCATGGATAGTGTATGACCAAAGGATAGGCATGTCAAGAGTTTTTCCAAAGCATGATTTATGTTTGTACCCCAGTCCTTATCAAGATCAAAGTAGGTGGGAAAATGGATAGGAATGACAAAGCTTAGATGGATAGATGGAAATATCATAAGAAATGTCATGGGAGATGAGACAACTTGCCTCCAAGAGTTAAGATCCACACAGATAATTGCACTTACACATGACGCATGTTTACCAGGTTTTCATCATGGTACTTATCCAAAGCGCCATAGAAATGGTTTTCACTATTGGACAAAAAAATTCTCTTTACTGTTTTCTTGATTTTCTTTTTTTTTTGTGTCACCAAGACGCCTGTTTGCCAGCTTTTCATTAAGGTGACAATTTTTTTTATTTTTCAATTTTTTTGTATTTTTGTATTTTTTGGATGGCCATGATGCTTTAGATGATCACTAATTGTGTTGAATCCATTGATGGCAATAATGTAAAGAGTGGTGCCATGATATGCCAATAATGACCTTTATGAAGCAGTTGCCTTGTTAGGATCATAGCGCTTGCATACAACTGATTGATGTCATTGTGATCCTTTCTGATACTAGAGTTGGACTTATCAAAATATGCACATCGTGATAGAGTACCATGCGAGTCCTTATGATAAATATTTTTTTCCAAGATGTGACAGATTTGTGACATAGAATTTTTAGACTTTAGGCGAGATGTAGGATTATGATGGATGATGGTAGACGTGTTTCAAAATTTAGATGTAGGAATTTTCATTTACCAAACTTGGGGTGATGGATGATGGAGACTGTATTTCAGATTGGGATAATGTTTGGAACCATGACTTTTATATGCCTTGTATGATGACAATTTTGAAGGAGGTGGACATTTATTATATGTGGGAGTCCTATTTTCTTGTGGCTCCACATTTTGATTAACTTTTGGATTTGGAATATTTTCTTTGTTTAGTCCATTTTTCTTTGGGATCTATTTTAACTCCATTTGTCCACTTGGATTTTTGTTTTCAATGGCCTTTGACATTTGATTTTGAACTTTGGATTTGTAATAATTTTCTTTTTGTTGGTTCCAATTGGAAGGTTTATGCATGTTGGAAGGATAGTTTATGGTGTGGATGGAAGGAGTGTTGGCAACAACCTTATGGTAAGAACTACTCATGGACCCCATTTTGATGTATGTATCAGATAAAGTTGCCCCCGATATCGAGGAGGTACCAATAACATCATTCGATTCTCTAACTGAAGAATAGCCAAGACCTTGATGTCTAGGATTCTCTTTAAACTATATTGGTTCTCGAATTCCCTACTCGTGTAGGCCTAGTCTTCTTCCTTGATACTGCATGCTTTGACATATTCCCTTTGCAATGGGGTATTTTTCATTTTGGAAGCAAGATGTGAACCCATCATTGTGGAAATTGTTACTTGAAATATTCTCCTCTATGAGAAAGCCTGGTTTAACAAAAGTGGTTGATCCTAGTTGATAGGATATTTTAGCATCATCATTTGCCATGCTTGTGTCTTCTTGGTCCCTTAAGACGTCAGTTTGATCAATAATATCTTTTTTTCCTTCATCTTTGACTTGGTCAATGATAGCTTCCTTATGTTATTCTTGATCCATAGTAGCCTTTTTATGTTCCTCTTGAATTTTGTCTATGTTATTTGTTTGATTATCTATGTGTCCCAAGGAGGAAAGTGTCTCATTTTGGGAAGTGTTGATATTTGGAGCTTGGATAGAGTCATCTTCAAGTGTTTGATCATGAATGGCATAAAGGTCAAGGAGTGGATCATTTTGTACTTCTTGCTCAATAGTAGTGTCTTGATCAAAGATGGGTTTGTCTTGAATGATATGGTTGGGAATGGAATTTTGATCACTTGGATAGGTGTATTTTGGATGTCATGATTATCTAGAAGGACTTTTTGGATGGACTTAAAGATAGGGTCATGGGATGGACTACTTCTATCTTGACATGAAGGTGAAGTTATGATGTCATGCCTTGGGTTTTCCTCTTGACATATATCCTCAAGTGTAGACCTAATGGGATGTGTTGTTGGAGACCATTACCAAATTTATTTTCATGACTAAATGTAGCTTGGGATGGAGTGAATATGAAGAGATTAGTGGATGATGGACTAGGATAGGATGTAGAGTCTTAGTATGGATTAATGAATGGTGGACTAGAATAGAATGTGGAGGCTTGGAAGCTGAAGGGATTAGTGGAAAGTTGGTTTCCCTTGTCAAGTTTAGGATAAGGGTGATAAGTGGACGTTTGTTGTGGATTAATGGCGTGGATTATACTAAGGGACTCTTGATAGTGAGGGTAGATGGATGGAGGACTAGGGTTTATGAGTTTTTGGTAAGATGGATAGATGGGTGGTTGAATATGGGTTATGGGTGATTGGGATAGAGAATTAATCCATTGTCTCTTGAATTCTATGGCTTGTTGGGCTTGACCATTGCGGATTAATTGGTATTCAACTAGCAAGCATATCAAGGTGAATGGAAGACATGGTGGTGAGGTTATGATGAAAGGTGCAGTATGACTAAGGTATGTGATATGATGTCTAAGGTATGACAATGCAAAGAGGGTGACTTAAATCTAAGGTATGCAACCTAAGCTATGCTTTTGAATTTTTCTTTTGGTATAAATTTATGACATGCAATGACTAAGGTACGACTTAAGCTAATGTCTAAAATGCAAATATCTAGGATATGAAAGTTAAGCTATTTTTTTGTTCTTTTTGGCATAAATTATGACATGCAAAGACTAGGGTATAATGAAAACTATATGTCAATATCTTTAGATAACTAAGGGATGAGTCACTAATTGACCAAGTTTGATGCAAGGTTTCAACTAAGATTGCCAATGACATTTTAGGATCAATACCAGAATGACTAAGTGAAAAGTTGACTAGGTGGAATTCAAACTAGCCTAGTGAGTTTGAGATATTCCACTAAGATGACAAAGGAAAAATTATTAAATGATATGTCAAGGGAAATCATATTTGAATCACTATTTTCAATCAAGGTAAGATAGTTTATCTATCCTAAGGTCTGCAAAGTGTTATGCACAAGGATGATCTAGGTAATGCAATGATGAAACTATTAGGAAAACTAAGGTTGAACCTAAATATGAGTAGGTCACAGGTTTGGATCAAGTTTATAGTATAGGGTAAATCAAATAATGAGATCCTACAGTAAATCTTCTAAGTTTTTAGTTTGTTAAATGTAAGATTTTCTATGACAGGAAGATGTGTCATTCTAGACCGCAAATGCAATTTAGAAGATTAGATGCATCACAGAAGCTCACAGATGCGGTTTACAGTCTTAGATGTGTTTCAGACTATAGAAATTGTAGCTCATATTGTCAAATGTGTTGCACATTTTAGCAATTTCGACTCAAAATGTCATATGTGTTTTCTGTTGAAATAGTTGCAACTCAGAATGTCAGATGTAGGTTTTTGTGTGACAAATGTGTTGAACGATGAATTGGTCCTAGGTTTTGAAAAAAAATTGACTTGTTTAAGACTGACTCTTAGATGTTTTTGTTTGATCAGATCTAATTGAACACACACATAATACATGCCAAGCAGAGTGTTTGAAATAAATAAACAGATAATTATAATCTTAAGGCTAGCAAGGACAATATCCACTGGACTCCCACTTATAGTTTCCTCCAACCACACTATCTAGAGCAGATGACTTAGGATCTTCGTAGCACTGGCTCCCATCCATGACACACACTTCTGGGGCTTACCAAGATCCAAATTCCCGCATGAATAAGGAATTTGTCATCTCTACTACTAGACTATGTGTATAATAATCACTTGTCTGTATAACACATCTACACCTGTAATGCTAAGATTTCCAATAGCATTCACATTTATATACCGGTCAGGAGTAGCTTGGATTTAGCTCATTACCGGTTGGATCATCCCCTCTCACAACTCAGGAGGGCAGGTCTGACTCTCTAAAGGGTAACACAGAATAAGGATGGGTCTAGTTTTTTTATCACCAATGTTTCCCACGGTGAGAGCATATGAACCTACCAACCTTATCAAGCACAAAAGACAGTCATAAATCCACCCTAATTAATAACAACCTACTATGTGAAGACTCAAAGCAGGGTTAATTAACCATCTAATTAATAAAAGAAATCCTATATGAAGACTAAAAACATGAAAGAAAGCAATATAAGATAATATTTTCATATTATTTTCTTTGGCAATCGTCTTGCAAAACCACACATTAGAAGTTTGAAAGTTTGTATTTTGTCTTTTGTCAGTCCTCCTGCAAAAACTAGGTTAACTCCAGTAGATCACATGTTGTAAACTCTGAATTAGTAATAACAAACTTTCACAATTAAAATCAAAACTTAGAATTTCATAATTCAGAAGTTTATTTTCACCAGTCAGATGCATCGCAGGAAGCCACAGATGCGTCATTTCCAGTTAGATGCAGAATTTCCCTCTTCAAATATGGTTCATGATGTCAGATGCGTCATTTCGTGCCATAGATGTGTCGATCCATACATGTTCCTACAAAAATGAAATTTTCTATGAATTCTCTCGAAGTTTGTGACTTCACGTTGGGTTCACCAAATGTGATAAGAGAAAATGAACAGGAATAAAGATGCATAAACAATAGCAACAATCACAAAATTTCCTATTATGCTAAGATTTCCCCAAATCTATAATAAAGTACAATGCAATCAAAAGAATTCAATACATGATAGATCAATATCACCTAATTCCCATGCTTGCTTGATTCATCTCCATTATCC
Organism: Sequoia sempervirens; assembly: GCA_007258455.2. Taxonomy (NCBI): domain Eukaryota; kingdom Viridiplantae; phylum Streptophyta; class Pinopsida; order Cupressales; family Cupressaceae; genus Sequoia; species Sequoia sempervirens. The sequence goes on from VDFB02281492.1 coordinate 597,401,234, forward strand.
TTCTCAACTTTTCTTTGAAATGCTCAAATTCCCTTAGATTGTGAGTATGTAATATTTGCCTGTAAGTATTATGACAGAAAAATTTTGAAGATTGTGATTCCCAAAAATGGGGTAAAAAGGATTCTTTTATAGAAGATTTATAGATTTGACAGTCGAGATTGATTTGAATTCAAATGGTTTAGATTGAGTGTGAGGACCTAATTGAACAATTAAGTTATTTGCATGAAAGATTGATTGAACTGTTAAGTGATTTGATTGATTAGTCAGCTAGTTGTATGGGAGGTTGATTGAATAGTTAGTTGAGTGAACTGAGAGAGAGTGTTAGTCAGGAGTGCAGAGAATTATGCATGAGATTATTTAATTGAAAATGTAGGAGACATGTGCTCAAATAGAAGAATCAATTATTAAATTAATTCTTTATTTTGTGGAGGAAATGTGTGTACATGAATCAGATGAATTATTGAATTTATGGAGTCACTTTTGGTTAATTAATGAATAATTAATTAAATAAATATTATTCATCTAATTAAATGTGGGAGAATATGATGATGTAATTAAATAAATTTATGAAACTTATTTAATTAATCAAAAGAGGAGATTAGAATTAATTAGCGACGTGTAATTAAGATAAATTGATGTAATTTACTTAATAAATCAATTTTAGAAGAATAATGAAAATGAATTAATTAAATGGTTAAAACTATTTAATTAATTAGACGAAATGCAATGTTAAGTTATAATTAAATGATAAAATCATTTAATCGTTTTGTGGGTATCTTGAATTGATAATAAAAAATGTAATCGCAGGCCTAACCCATTTTTTAGGGTCTAAAGAAAACTTTTGCATTTCAACACCAACATCGAAGCGTAACATGTAATTTGAGGGCGCCAAACTAGAACTCAAGGCTATCAACTTGACTTTTTATTATGTGTGTAGCTTCTACATCAACTTTGCATTTGTTCTTATTCTATCTTATGAAGCAATCTTGCGCATTGTCTTTTCCTCCATATTTGTGTGTATTTTTTATCAGATCCTTTGCAACCATAATGTTTATATTTGTAGCATTTTGTGAGATGGCTTCTCTTCTGGTGTAATTTGTTTAAACACGCCTCATCCATGTCATAGGGTTTGGTGTATCACAGGTTCCATCCACAATATTTGACAAAATCTTTTTCCATTAGGCGCTAATGTATGTGCACACATTATTTCACATTTTTTATTAGCTCTTCCACCTCAATGGATTTATAAATGTGTTTTGTTGTAGAGCTTCAAGATATTTTGCATTTTTTATACGAAGGGTTGTAACTTTAGGAAGATTCATCCAATCTCCTTTGCCTATCTTGATCTTCATGCCCTGATTGTAATGGGTAAGAGATGCTTGGAAGGTACCAATGACATAGTTTTCCAAATCTCTTGAAAAACTCATCTTTTGCACTTGAGTGAATATTTCCTCACTGACTATATTTTCCTTGTATGTTGAATCCACTGCTTTAGATCTTGTAAAAGATGATTTTTCAAGGATGATTGTTTCTTCTTCATCCTAATAAGTGAGTTGTCACAGTCCCCAACACTAAATTTTTGCTAGATTGCCATTTTTTCCAAAAATGGCATGACTTCTCATTTAGCACAAGCATGGAGGATACTAGCATAGGGTTCTATTTTGTTTTCTCCTTTACAATATTGGCATTTTGAACATTTCCAAAGCCATTTACAAATCTATTATATGTGTATTCTATAAATCCAGTGGTATTCCCTCTTATTTTCTATTGTCCTTAACATGAAATGCCATAATTTGTGTGACAAGATCCATAAGATCATCAATGGTTTCCCCACAAGTCAACTCAATAAAAGACTGGCTTGTCAAGGGTGATTTTCCACCATTCTTAATATAGTTGTTTCCTCTTGTGCACATGGCTCTATGTTAAATTCAAAACACAACCTCCAGATGCTCCATTAGTTTCAATTGTTGGTGCCATCCAATTCAATGACCAAACTGAGGTGAAGATTTTTCAGGATTTGTTTCCTGTACTATGATCTGAATGAGTCAAGTAGCCTTGAGAACTACTCTGAAAAACTTATCAAATGTTCTCATGGAGCCACGAAAATGCACTGACATGTTGAGTTATGATAGGGGAGCATGGTTGTCAAACAGATTGGTATGAGACCTTCAGGATTGCAAACTGTTAACCATCAAAGTAGCTTACTCTGCACTTTCTGAAAACTACTCATATCAAACTCAATTGAAACTCACTAACTTTCCTTCTTGAAAAAATACCAAATCTGATTTTGGGAATTTGTAACTCTGGATATTAGTTCATTTAGGTCAAATGAACATGTGTGCAAAAGGGTTTTCCATAAATCCTCTTCCTCTACAAAATATCAGGCATGAAAGTTGACCTTTCTAAAGATTTATGGGAATGCAGTCACAAAACTGTATAAAATCCATTTGGATTTGATTTTGAAAAAATACCAAATGAGGAGTTGAGGCTCCGAGAATTGGCCTAAAGGTAGATTTATATGGGAAGAATATGGAATTCCAACCGGTTCATCATGATAATCTTTTAGTTGATAATTATTGTCCTCCAAAGTTGACCCTTTTAGCATACTTAACATTGTGCAGACAGCAAATCTTTTATGAGCCCTTCAACTTAGTGTTTCAAAACTTCGTCAAATCAGGTCATAGGAAGTTGAAATCAGGTGGAAAAACTTTCATATGGTAGGTTCAAACATGTTTGTGAAGTGATTTTGCATGAGATTGCATTGGATTCATTTTGTGATTTTTCAAAGTAAGCTCTTGGAGTAGATTTCACAATTGTGTTTTTGAGTGTTGGAGTCCATTTTCTTCATCATGGGAACCTAAAATTTTACAAAAATGCTAGGAAATTTTAGGTTCCAATAGTGGCTCCATCTAGGGATGTATGCCCCCTATGGGCATAGCAAGAATCCAGGTCTCTGGGGGAGTAGACCGAATGTTTCACTTATTGGGCAGCAAAGTTAAATCTCCTCTATGCTTTGAATAGGTATGATTTGCAAAATCATACCACAACTAATTGCTCAAGGCCACCTAAGAAGGAAGGCCATTATTTCCCTTTATCATATACCTTATTTTTGTTTGAGTTCATCAAATTCCACATGAAAAATTTCATGAAGTTTGCCCTGCTATATCCACTTTCATTAGGAACTTTCAGAATGATGCTATGTTCAATTTTACCCATATCTCTTTTACCATTTTGTAGCTCATAATTAGGCATTATCTGAAACCTTCCATCATCATGTGATACACGCTTTCCATACAAAGATTATTCACTTTCAATGCAACATTCTTCATTATTTTTCTCACTATCATGTATTGTAAATTGACCTCCTAGTTGATCTGCAAAATGAGAATACTCATTGATCTTTTCATCATAAGTTTGCATAGAAAATCTAGAATTATCATATGGCCATTGATTCAAACTCGAAAAATAATTATGCTCCTTCATGTTGCTCATTCCATATTCTGAATGCTTCTCACATGGGTCTGAGAAATTTGCCACATCAACATTTTCTGAGACAATCAAATTTGAAACATTTTCTATTTCTTCTATGTCAGTAATTGTAAATTTTTGATCCATACAATCATCATTATTGCACACTTGAATTAATCGATGTTGAACATTCAACATCCTTGATATGCAAACCAATATCTTTCTCAAAGATCTCCAATTTTGATTTATATATGTGCTCGTGAATAGGGATAGACATAGAATCTTGATCAACTTCAAGAGTTTTCTCATCATTGTCACACAAAGTGCTTTCATTGTCAAAGCAAATACATGTTGGACATTAAACTTTGAAATCACTCCCATGTGTATATCTCTGATAATCCATTGTTAGCAAATCTAAAATTTGTTCACTACTGAGTGAACATGCTTCTTCATTTGTCTCATTGCTAATGTATTTTTCACTTTTTAAATTACATATTAATCTCTCAAATCTATTTTATGAAAATCTCCTCATATTCAACTTATTTTTCTTTAATTCATTCAAATATTTATATTTTTCACTTATAATAACATTGTTAACTTATAAGATTCTAAAAAAATTGAAAGTGTGATAAATTCAAATTTCCCTAAACTTTCTAGAGAAAGGAAACTAAATCACTTAATATAGACTAACATGTCTAAATTTTTTGTTTCAAAAACTCATTAGTTGAGATAATTATTAATAACAATTAAGTTATTCGCTTGAACTCAATCTAGTGGTAGAAGAAAAACTCTTTATTTGAGTGAGAAAAGACTTGGATCAATGAGTGTGTCAAGAAAACAAAATTGTGTGCTAGAATCATACATACAAACGCCCACACAAAATAACCCAAAACATGGACATAAAAAATATACACGATTGTTTTAAAATCTTATGTAGATTGCTAGAGCTCTTAAAGAGGTCCTTTAATGTTAGATTAGACATGAGAATCATGAAATAGAGGTGCAAGTATTTATCCCCTTAACATATATACAAAGATTAAAAATTTATAATAATAAAAATTAAAGATTCTCCACGCCAGATCACACTCTACCTATCCAGGGATCGTGCTCCTTAAAGTGGCTTTGATGAGTGGGAATCTTCCCGCTTGAAAGAAAGAGCTCGTTGAAAGTGTAACAGCATTAAGGTTAAACAAGAGGTCTGGGGTTCCAAAATATCGACAGCAGCTACGTGTACACCGTACTATCAAAATTTTAAAATTTATATATTAATATGCACTACTAAACAAAATATTCTATACAGTACTAATTAAATAGGCTAAGGGGATTCATAATGAGTTTCTTTATATTTTTAAATAAAAGTTAAGAAAGAAATATAAAGAAGAATATTGATAAAGAGTTATGTTGATTATTTTTAAGAATGTTGATTATAAGTTGTCTCTTTTTAATAAATAGATTTACACATTATTGATCTTTATAATGAATAACATCTTATAAAGAGTTGTGATTTTTTCTTAAGAGGTAGTAAAATCTATCATGAATCTTATAATACACTAGATGTCTAAAAATAAAATACTTCTTTAATTTTAATTCATTATTACAAAGTATGAATATGTATATTTATTAGCATAAAATTTTGTGATTGCATGCAAATATAAAAACATAACCACATTTTTTCCTAAGCAAGCCTAGTTTAATTAGGAGGAATAATGACTTCATTCTCTATAATATGCATATGATCCATATAGTGTTTCAAGTAGTGTTTTTGAAATAAAAAGCAACAAAACAAGGGTGTTGACCCATAAGTACAAGGTAACAAAGGCCAACCATCGAAAGCACATTAACAGCACAGTGACAGTAGAGAGAAAGCCATCACCCACAGCACAACATCAAAAAATAAAAAGTAACAGTAACCGAAGGAACACAAAGTTCTTCATGCAAGCATGAAACTAGCCAAATAAGTCCAAAGACCACCAGGGGTCCATCAAGTTCAGCAGTAAAAACAAACAACTAGACATAGAAATAAACAAGAACAAACAGGCCCAGCGGCCTAATTTTTTTCCTTCCTGCCAGGCATATCTTGAATAGCCATTGCCCAATCCGTCGTGAGGAACTCGAGCAGATCCTTGAAACCAACATCATCTTCAGCACCATATGTGGGCTTGTCCTTCTGCAGTAAGCAAAGACTAGTGGCCGACCTGTGCATGACCCTCAGGGAAAATTGAGACACCTCCTGGACCTTCTTTTTCGACCTCTCCAATCTCCCCTTCAGTTTGCAAATCTCTTCCCAAGCCTGATCTTTTTTCCTTGTGATCTTCATGCAAGGGGGCTTTTCTTTTAACCGCATTAGAGGACCAGAGATAATTTGCACATTGTCACAGGAAGGGCCCTTCTTCAAACTTTCTGACACATGGGACACGCTATTCACCGACACCGACTGGCCTTCCCCACCCGCCGCCATTTCCTCATGACTTTCATTGTCACTCTCAAGATCCTTGTCTGAATCAGAGGCTTCCTTAAGACTTCCCACCTTGTCCTATTTAAGAACCAGTCTATGGGATCGACGGGGGGTGTTAGCTTCTTCAATAATCTCGATGTCAGAATCAATTTGATGGTAGAATTTAGTTTATTTAGAGGCTTTAGCCTTAGGGCGCAGGGTAGAGGCAAGTCGCTTTCTTTCCCTATTTGTATCCCCTAGATCTGTACCAGGGGAAGTGTCATGGGGATGGGCTTTCAAGGCAAGATTCTTGAGGCATTTTTTCTTACTTGAGCCTGGCATGTCCAAAATACTAGCAAAGGGGGGAGTAGAGGAAATTGGGGTTCATCAAGAGCAGGGAGAGACGAGACTTCTTGCACAGTGATAGGCTGAGTAGGGCAAAGCGCCATATGTAAATGATAGAGCCTAGACATAAGGCCCTGATGAAGGATAGTATAATTCTTTCAGAAAATAGAGGCTTCATTAAACTCTGCAACAATGGTATCAAGAGCATGATACAAGAAGAAAGGAATAGAAATATGCAGATGATTCCTAAGGTGGTTGAGGAAATTAAAGTGGTAATAATAGTAGACCCCATACCTTCCTTCCAATGTGAAATATTTCATGATCACCAAACAAACTTTATCCCATGGCTCCAACAGTGCCTCACAGTCAAACCCACCCCGCATCTCATCGCCGCGAAAAAACTGATTCAAACTAACCTAGTCTGGTACTTTTCAAGTAGTGTATTTAAGTACTATGATAATAATTATGTGGTTTTCTCTAAGATCATTTTTATGTAATGACTCTATGAATATATCTCTTTTCAACATGTATGGACATTAATAGACAAGGTATTAAGATGAACATTGTCCATATCAATACCAATTTCTTGCAAGAAACCCATGCATTGGGCATACCCAGTATTCCTGATCCATTATTCACATAACTTAATGGATGATATAACAACATTCAATGCATATCTATTCTGCCCAATTATTGATCTATCATCCATCGTAATTTATGAAGCATCATACAATATAAAAAATATTTGAAATATGAATGTTATGATGGTAAAAATTCAATTGAAAAAATTGTATGTGGAAATAATCATTTTATCCATTAGATTTTGGATAGGAGTGTGATATAAGAACTCTATCAACCCAAGCCCAACTAGTACTCCAAACTTTGGGTCACTAAATTTTACAACCATACAAGATACTTAGCAACACTAAATTTTGGAAGATCTATAATTATTTTGGCATCCTAAAGCTAGAATGTTAAATAACATTCTCTCAAATATATTAAGTGTAACATAAGCCTTGTATAATCTCTCTTCCATAGTAGCGATAATATCAAAGGGATGTCTTGTGAATGAAATAGCAATGTAAGTATAATAGGAAACCACTTAAACCAAATTTTCTTTGTAAATGATATTAGTTGAATTTGATTCTTTCTTAGTTTTGTTGAAAATAATTATTGTGGGTGGTCTAGGAGGATTCATCAATAGTAGTACCTATGTCATTCTCATGGCTTGCAAAGTTTTCAAACTTTCAAGGTTTTCCTTACCAAAGTATAATTTTCCTGTCACCCCCAATATCTAGAACCACTAAAATTTAACTTAAGTTTCTTCTTGCATCTAAGTTTTCAACCTACCCATACTTGAGTACTAGTTCCTTCATTTCCCCAAACTCTAATCCCCAATTCACTTCACTATGTTCTTCTATCAAGATCAAAGGTTTAGACTCTCCCTTACTTTAGTACCTTATACTGATAACCCATGACTCTCAACTCCTTATCAATATTTTTACCAAGTTACTTTATTAGAGTCATAATTTTGGTCTTACCTCTACCCATACACATGTTCCTTATTATTCCTAAAGATTGAACTCAATTGTTTCATTCATATCCCTTTTCAAAGTTTTTTTCATTCCCATACTTGAGTACTTCTATAGACACTTGAAAATGTCATGAATGATACTATACACTTGAATTTGATATACTAGCATCATTTCATCTTGAAATCCATCTTCTTTTCGCTTGTTTAATTAAATAAGCCTACTTATTTAATTAAATGCATCATTTTCATCTATTGATTTAATTAATCTAATTAAGTTAATCCATATACTCTCACACTAACATTCCATCCTATTTAATTTAAACCCTAGGTCTTCCTATTTAATTAAATAACCCTAAACTATTTAATTAAATATCATATTACATCCTCTTTTTCATTAAATAAATCAATAATTTAATGAATATCCTCACAGTCTTCATCTTGCACATTCAAATTTAGTTTTAATTACTAAATTGTTAATTTCCCCTCCAATCCACTTCCATAGGGAATATTCGAAAGGAATATTCTCCTATTTTGCTCCAAAAATGGAATATTCTTTCAAAAAAACCTTGTAACAAACTTTCAAAATTGCTACAGAGTGTGTTTGTTTGAATCATTCTTAACCCTTGATGCTTTCTTTGATCCATGTGATCTTTGATTCTCATCCATTGATGAGAATCTTTGATACATGTTTCACCCTCCTTTAAATATTGACCATTGATTCAACCAAATCGATTTGAGCCCTTGATTCTTCATTTGCTTAGTTGACCAAAGTTTATTCAAAAGCTAGAGAAATGGGTAATGAGGATTAGGAGGAGATTAGAGTTAATTAATTAAAAATTAAATCAACTCAAGTGGGTTAGGGGATTTATGACATTTGATTTAAATAATTTGATTTATTTAATCAAATAAGAGGATTTTAGGGTTTTAATTAAATAATTTGATTTATTTAATTAAATATGGTGAACATTAGTGAACATGAAGTGGATTAATCTAATAAATTTAATTACTTGATTAATACTAGAAATTGATGAATTTAACTAAATAATAAATATTATTTAATTAATTGGTTAGTGCAAAAATGATTTTAGGAGGAAATGATGTTAATTAATTAGAATCAAATGATCAGACTATTTGAGTGTCTACATTTTGCCCCTCTTTGAAGCAATGTACCCATTGAATTGGTTCAAAGACTAATGCTGATGAGATCAAAATTCAATTTTTTTTATTTTTTCAGATGCCCCACTATTTCCCCAGTGGAAAGAATTACATTGCTACATTGGTGCCCCCTTGAGAGATTGGGCGAAAATTCCAATTTTTGGGTTAAGGTCGTGATAAAGTTTCAACAATAGTTCACCTACAGAAAATAGGTAAGCATGTGAAAATATATATTAAGATACTTAGAATAACAAATATATATTATCCTAAACAACTTAAATGATGATGCAATGCATGTAAGATGGATGATGTTCCCTATTATGATGATATGCCATGATTATGTAGGTTGTTGAAAGTTTGTGGATGCAGGATGGATGTATTGCTATTTTGGTGAATGTCATGATACCATGTTAGTGTGAAAGAGGATAGAAGAATGAGAGGGATCAACCCTTTGTTTTGAGAAGATGCAAAAGTCCAACAAGTCCATGAGTCATCAAGACTTTATTAGATATGATGATGAATGATGATAATTTTCTTATCGAGGGATTGGGACACAAATAGCACAACTTTCCATATGTTTGATAACACACATAGATACGATGCATCAAGGTATGGATAACTAGGATGGTGTGGTATCTAGTGTGATGGACTTTAACTCAGCAAACAAATAGGAGTGCCCTTGTTCTTGCTTGACACGGAAACCTTACTAGGATTTACTTTAGATGCTTCGAACATCTCAGACCAAAACATAAAAATGAAAAACCTTCCCATGTAATGGTCAACAAGTCATTCAAAACATCCTCCATACATACCTAACAAAGCAAGTATTCACCAAGCTTATATTACAAGGACATCCAACAAACATAGGAAATGAAAGATAATGTTCAATGCCTCATTCCTTTATCCCTAAATCTTTCTTCTAGGAATCATCAAGAGGTCATTGGAATGAGCATAATAAGATAAATCATAAGAAAATATCAAACAAATAAACAAGTTAATGTTCTTCATACCTCTATCCAAGACTAAAACTATGGTTCAATACCTGATGTTGATGTCCATTGTAGGAAAGATGCACCCTAGGACATGATTATCAAAATATTTTGAAACTAACAAGATGATAGGTCATTGATACCAAGATTTTACCGACTTGTTTACCTATTGACCTAGACTCAAGACTTTTACGCTTAGGTTTACACTTTATAAATTTTCCATACTCGTTTCCTCTTATTTTGGAAAATGTTGAAGATGACGATCGAGTTATTATGAGTGGATGTTTATTGTGGGTGAAAGTGAAATGGGATGGAGATTTTGGATTTTTCTAAAATATTTCAATGTTTTGAGTGTTTTCACAATATTATGAGGCTATTTTGGGATATTTGATGTTTTACAAATGTTTTGTTTTTTTTCATATTTTCTAATTTTTTTTGTGTTTTTTGATATTTTGACCAACATAACCTAAGGACCTGTCCTAGGGGCCTCAGGGGCTGATCAAGATTAGACTTGCCTACATTATACACGCAAAGACTATGTACTTTGACTAACATAGACTCATTTAGTGATGAAGTATGAACAATGTTGGATTGTCAGTTGATTATGGTGGACACCTAAAGGTCCTATCCTAGGGGCCTCGAGGGCTAATAAAAGATTATCCTTGATTATGCTATACACACAAAAGCCTCATAGTTTGGCATGGTAACTATGTTTTTTGACTTTTCCTATTTTCAACCTATTTTTGGATTTTTGATATGTTTTGGATGTTTTTAGATTTTTTTGATGTTATGCAAGATTTTAAGGGCATACATGAATCTGACCTGATGCAAGTATAGGGAATTCCCCCAACATGATACAATAGACTACCTCGATATAGGAAGGACAAACTAACCTTAGGAATGTGCCAAGTAATACTAAAAGGGAACTTGATACCTACACAAGATCAAGCTATGATGCGGACGCGATTAGATGATGGAAGGATGAATGTGATGGAAAGTGATGGAAGGTAATGGAAGGATATGAAAAACAAGCCAATGAATCGATGGTGGATGGAAAGTGCTTTATTTACACAAGGCACCTTATTGACAGGTTTTCACCAAGGTACTTGCCCAAAGCACCGCCAATGTTGTTTTCACTAGAGGATGAATTTTTCCTTTACTGTTTTTGATCCTTTTTCTGATTTTTTTATGGATTTTTTTATTTTTTTGTATTTTGAATTATATACCTTCAAAGCCTAGGCATAAAAATTTTTAATATGAGATATATTGATGGGCTCCTGGAAAGGATCACCTTCTGGTGTGGACAACTAATACGCTCCTAATCTATAACTCACCGTGATGATGAAGGGTTCCAACCAATTAGGTTCAAATTTACCATTGTTGTCTAGATTTGGCACATTCTTCTTATTTTTCTTTAGCACGAGCTCTCCTACCTGGAAGGACCAACCTTTTATCTTTTTGTTAAAGCTCCTTTTGAGATAGTTCTAATAAACCTATAAGTGGTTCAAGGCATCTAGGCAACGTTCATCCAACAGCTCCAACTCGTTCAACCATGACACCCTATATTTTTCATCAGTAATAAGATTTTTCAAGGATATTCTTAGGGATGGGAGCTCAACCTCATAGGTAGGAGGATTCTAATCTGTAGAGCAAGGAGAAAGGGGTTGCACCTATAGGTGTGTGGATGCTAGTTCAGTAGGCCCATAGGGTGGGGTTTAACTATAGATCTGTTAATCACGATCAACTTCATTGACCGTTTTCTTTAGGATCTTCAAAATGGTTTTATTTGTGGCCTCGGCTTGACCATTTCCCTGGGGATAGTAAGGGGTGGATAACTGATGTTGGATGTTAAATCTTTGGCATAGCTCACAGACATCTTGATTTTTGAAAGGTGTCCCATTATTTGAGATAAAGGCTTGGGGAACACCATAGCAGCAAATGAGGTAATTCGAGATGAATTTAGAGATTTGATTTCCCATGATTTAGGCCATAGGGATGGCCTCTACCCACTTTGTGAAGTATTATGTGGTGGTGATGATGAACTTGTGGCCATTGGATGAGGTAGGTGTTATTTTCCCTATGAGATTAAGCCCCCACTATGAAAAGGGATAGGGTGTTATAATTGGCTGGAGCTCTTGAGCTAGTGCATGGATGAGGTTTCCATGTTGTTGGAATTGCATGCATTTCCTGACCTAGTCATGTGATTCTTTCTCCATAATAGGCTAGTAGTACCCCGTCCTCAGTAGTTTCTTAAGGTTAAGGCATCATAATAGTCATTGTGTACATCTATTAAGGTAGTAAAAGCTTCCTTAGGGTTAAGGCATCATAATAGTGTCCTCTCAAGACTCTTACCATAAAGTGTGTCACCTAAAATGATCCAATTGTGTCCATAGCATTCGTTGCTCTATTGTTTACTCTTGGTATCTACTCAAATGTTATGTTGATGAAGAAATCCTCAAGATCTTCTACCAACTTTTTGTATGGGGTGAGTTTTTCATCCTTAGTTTTATATTCATCATTGACTTAATTGATAACTAGCTATGAATCCCCATAAACCTTCAATGCCATGATCTGCCATTGTACCACTATTTGAAGTCCTATGACAAGAGCTTCATATTCTACAATGTTATTGGTGCAAGGGAAAGACAATTTGTATGACTTTGAGATACAATCCCCTTGTGGAGTGATGAAAAGGATACCCGCTCTTGACCCATGCTACATGTAGGAACTGTCAAAGTACACTTTCCAATGGTTTGTTGCATTTAGGAGGAAGATTGACTCATCTAGAAACTCTGATACTAGTGGGTTCTTTGCATATATGGGAGCTTTGGAAAATTGATCTGCAATTACTTGTCCTTTGATGGATTTCCATTCCACATACTTAATGTCATACTCTTTCAAGATCATCACCCACTTATCCATTCATCTTGTGAGTGTTGCCTTAGAAAGCAGATACTTTAGGGGATTTGTCTTAGCGATGAGCTTAATCTAGTGGGCCAACATATAGTGCCTGAATTTCTACGATGCAAACATGACTACAAGGCAAGATTTCTCAATGAATGTGTAGTTTAGCTCATGTCCCACCAAGGTTCTACTAGTGTAGTAGATAGCTCTCTCTTTCCCTATTTCATCATGTTAATCCAAAAGAGCACCAAGAGTTGTTGTAGCTGAAATGTAGAGGATCAATGGTTTGTTCGGGACTAGTGGCATAAGGATGGGTGGTGTTAGTAAATATTCTTTGATTTGGTTGAATGCCTTGTCACACTTCTCATCCAACTTGTATTCTACCCCCTTGTGAGGTAGATGAGAATATGGGATGGTCTTATCATCTAACTGTGCTATGAATCTTCTAATTGATTGAAGCCTTCCTTATAGACCCCTCAATTGTTTTAGTGTCTATAGTGCCTCCGTGTCTAATATTTCATGTACTTTTGTGGGATCTATCTCAATTCCTCTCATTGACACAATATATCCCAAGAGCTTTCCTAAAGCTACACTAAAGACACATTTCTTGGGATTTAGTCATACCTTATATTCTTTGAGCTTGTCAAAGATTGGGTCTAATGTTGATATATGGTCTTGACATTTCCTTGATTTTTCTAGTATGTCATCCACATAGTCCTCTACAGTTTTGTGGTTCATGTCATGAAAGATCAAAGTCATAGCCCTTTGATATGTAGTTCTAACATTCTTTATCCTAAATGGCATCATATTCCAACAATAGGTGCCCCATGGACATGTGAAGGTTGTTTTATGTCAGTCATCCTTTCCAATCATAATCTAGTTGTATCCTAAAAAACTTTCCATTAATGATAGCATTTCATGCCCTGCTGCCATATCTATAATCATATCTATGTTGGGAGGGGGAAATCATCCTTAGGACATGCTTTATTCAGGTCCCTAAAGTCGGTGCAAATTTTGATGCCCCTAGTGGGCTTGGAAACTAGGACAAGGTTAGAAACCCATTTTAAATAATCAATGGGTTGGATGAATCCTGCATCAAGAAGTTTTTGTAGCTCAAGTTTGACCAATAAGGAAATTTACGAGTGCATCTTTCTTAATTTTTGTTTCACAAATTTTTCCCTAGGACACACCACTAGATGATAGACAACTATTTCAGGATCAAGACCTGGCATATCAGCATATGTCTATGCAAAGTTCACCTTCATTTCTTTCAAAAATGCTGCCAAATTGTATTGTTCCTTAGTCAAAAGTGACTCTACATAGAAGATGATTTGCAAGTCCTCTTTGGTTCCTAGATTTACTGGGTTGCACTTCTTTGATAGGACTACTAATTTCTCTTGATGAATAGCACTAAGGGGAATATTAAATCCCTCATCCTTTGGTGCCTCGAAGAGATTTTCACCATTGGATATGTCCTTTGCTTTTACCATTTTAGGATTGAAAAGTGCCACAATGTAGTTTTCACTTAAGCATCAAGACATTACTCTTAGATTTTTGATTTTATGACTAAGAGATTCAATCGTTTCCCCATCATATGCATGTGTATCCAACTTAATGTAGAACCCTACTTTGTGATCTCCATATGGTAGATTATCCCTTAGTCCCATGAATTTTGAGAGAGCCTCATCATTTTCGAATGAATCCAATATTGGTGGTCCTCGTTGGTCACAGTCAATGAGTTGGGGATATATGAGTTTTAGCTCAGTGACTTGGTTATTTGGCTCAAATGACATGGTGGTTATCATGAAAAGAGAGGAATCCTCAAATAGCATATGTAGGTCAGAGATAGGATCTTTGAAGGGACTACTAAATGATATGGGTACTGATGGGGAAGCTTTAACTATCTTAACAAGGGAATGCTTGCCAAGAATGTTCACCTTAATAAGGGTACACCCAAGGCCAAGATTTTTTGGATGCTTCTCAGGAATAAGGAGTTCTAATAGGTGGTTTTCATTTTTCCCTAGCTTTTCATTCTTGTTGTAGCCCCATCCAAACATTAGTTGAAAACCTTTGTTGTCCTCCTCCATTGGAAGAATGGGTGTGCATTGGTTATCTTGATATAGGAGGCCTGAGTCTGAGATGTCTTCTTTGTCTACAAATTATTTGCTCAAATCCCCCCACTTTTTGAAGGTGGTGGGAGAAGTTGTGAATGTTTGGGATGCACCATCATTAGGTTGTGGTTTTCCATGAGACTTAGGAGATTAAGGTAACTCCCCCAACATGTATGTGCCCTTCTACAAGTCATAGTCCCCATAGCCATTGTCTCTAATTACGGCTTCGATATTCAAGATGTTCTAGATAATAGGTGTCTTTGTCTCAAAAGTGGAGGCCAAAGTGGATGGGTTGACATAGGAGGATGTGGGTCCCTCCTCGTTTTTAGGAACTTGGGGGATTTTTTAATATTTAGCTTCCAAATTCTTACAATAATAAAATGAATCAGGGTCGCCATGGATTGTAACTTCTTAATTTTGATATGGAAATTTTACACATTGATGAAAAGTAGATGTGGTAGCTTGCATCTCTCGGATCCATGGACACCCTAGGAGAATATTCTATGGAAGATCAAGGTCAAGGACTTGGTAAGTGGTTTCCATGATGGTCGGCCCCACTTGAATAGGGAGTTGGATAGTTCCTTAGGACACCCATTCTTGAACATCATAGGCCCTGATGGTTATCCCTTTTCCTTTTTCAATAAAATCCTCATAAAAGCCTAGATTTTTTACTAGCTACAAGGTATAAATATTTAAGCCTACAACCCCATCCACCAAGACTCTCTTGACTTTGTTTTTATGGAAAAATACCTAAAGATGGAGCATGTGGTTATTTGATGGTTGTGTCAAGAGGTCATGATAAAAAAATTTAAGAAGATGTGGCGTAGTGATGTGTCTAACCATAGCTTCAAATTGGTTTGTGTCAATGTTCATGGGAACAAAGGACACGAACAAGGCCTTCTCTAGAATATCCCTATGTGCAAGCGATATTTTAAGCAACTTCATGATGGAGATCTAGGTAGGGGTCTTTTTCATTTGTTCCAAGATGTTGTAACCACTAGGGTTTGATTTTGAATTGGCAGGTGGTGTCCTAGGTGGTGGTGATGGTCCTAGGATATAGATCTTGTTGGTATGTGTGGTGACTCCACACTCTACTTTAGGCCCTTTGATGTTGATGACCATTACAAACTCATCCAATGATGCTACAACATAGTCATAGACATGGTTTAAATTGGTGCAATTCTTCCCTTTGCCTTTGTTGTGATCTGACATTGGATTCATGTATATCTTGAGATCTTAGTTTCGTGTTGGTTGGTCGATGGTTATATTCTTATTGTCAATGAGGTCCTGGATAAGATTTTTTAGCCTCATGCAACTAATTTTTGTGTGTCCCTTGATCTTGTGAAAGCCACAAAGGTGCTTCTTGTTATACCAAGGTGACTTAACTTGAGGCTCTTGGTAATTTTCATAAATAGGGAGTGTGATGAGGTTCTCTTACACAAGTTGTTGCATGATGGATTCAATGGGTTCCCTCAATGGTGTATACTTGTGTTTCAATGGATATTTGTTCCTTGGGGGTGGTCCTCCTTGAGCATTCACATTGTTGACTATTTTATTAATTGGTTGTTGTTGTGATGGGTTTATTTGCGGTTTGTTTTGATAGATGGGTTGTTGCGTGTTGATTTGTGGTTGATGAGTGTTATGTTGTGGGTATGTTTGTTGTTGCGTGTTTTTCCTTGGAGCACTAATAACAACTTTGGCATCAAAAACACCATCATTGGTAACATTTTTATTTTTAGCCCAAGTGCGAGGTTTATCATTGTAGCTAGTCGATGGTCTATTGTCTTGGTATATACAGGTGTGTGCCCTTGTGTCATGAGGTATCTTTCAATGTTGAGAGCCTTGGGAATTAATTGGTCATATGTCATGATGTATTGCATTTTCAGATGGAAGGACAACTCCCCTTCAAGGTTAGAGATGATGGTTCCAATTTTTTGTTCCTCTGGCATGAACCATTTTCTTTTGTTGGCTTTGTATCTCCATCATTGTAAGAAAGCCACAAATGTCTCTCCTTTAGCTTGTTTAAGGTAGGATAGTTCCTCTAGGCTTACATCCATGGCTAGGTTAAATGAGTAGTTTTCTATGAATAGGTCCACTACTTCTTAGAAATTTTTTATTCTAGGAGGAAAGTAGGAGAACCATTCCATTGTGGGACTAGCCAAGCTTCAGGGAAAGAGTCCCATCAAATAGGAATTGTCATATGCTACTTCCATGCAATGTATGTGAAATTCTCTAATATGGTCCTTAGGATTTCCTTTTCCATAATATTTGTCAAATTTTGGTGTTTCGAATCTTGGTGGGAATGGAACCATAGTGATGTTCCTATTGAATGGATAGGGGCACAAATCTTGTTATGTGTATGATTTTTTCGTCTTTCCTAATTGCATGTCTTGTATTTATTGTGAGAGTAATTTTACCTATGTGGAAAGATCGGTTTATGGATTGGGTGGTAGAACATGTGTGTTTTGGGGTGGTAGGGTTTGTTGGATAAATGATAGGGTGGTGAGTGTTACTTGTTTGTTAAGGTTCAATGCATTTTGCTATGTTTTCATGAAGGGTTACTAGAAACCTTATTGTGTGAGCAATGCTTGTTGGTACACCTTTGTCCTCTATTAAGAATATACACTACAATATGAATAACTTCTTTCTAATAGACTTCCAGTATATTTACTTTGTTCATAATGGTCCTTGTTTCTTTTTGAATTATCATGTTCTTCCTCTCCACAAGTCCATTCTATTGAGGAATCCTAGCAGTTGATAAATGTCTCTTTATCCCATGATCTTCACAAATGATGTTAAACTCATTGGAGGTGACCTCACCACCTCTATCAAACCTCAAACATCTAATTTTTAAATCCATTTCATTCTCATTCATACACTTAAATTCTTTAAACTTATCTAGAGATTCTATTTTTTTCTTTGAGAAATGTCACCCAAGTTATTCTAGAGTAATCATCTATAAAGAACATAAAATACCTATAACCTTGAGAGCTTCTTATTCTGGTAGGTCCACATAGGTTTGTGTGCACCAACTCCAAAGGTCCTATGATAGAATATTCTTTAGTTTTGAACCTCTTCTTTGTTTTCTTTCCATAATCTTTGATAGTCCTTTTAGTGCATCTTAACACTAGCCTTGTTATAACATTAAACTCTATGACCTCTTCTACCCAATCAGGGAGTGGAATTAATTTTTCTGCCACTTCACTATATTCTTGCACTTGCAACACTTTACCATCCTCTTGAATTTGATCAGGAATCATAGAGAGACGAAGGGCTCTAATGTATTCCACCATGGCCCTAGAATAAGTTATTTTCCTAACTTCTAAGTCATCTTAGTAGTTGGCCTAAATGTCCTTGATCTCTAGTTTGTAGCTATATTTCCAACCCACCCATTTCTTCATCTTACCATAGGGGTAAAAACAACTTCTAAGGCTATGGAAGTTGAAGCTAAAGGATTGTATCTCCGAAGCTAAAGGATTGTATCTCCGCATCTAAATTTTCTACTGATTGAGCAAAAGGGAAAGTATATAATCCTCTCCCAATAACCAAAGGATAAAGAACCCCTGCTTTTTGTTTATCTTTCAATAATTTTTTTGTTATACAAATTTGCCTCGTCATCTCTAGAAGCATGATCTTATCAGTGGAATACGTAGGAAATCTATATGGAGCTCCTAAAAAATCCTCCATTTTGAAGTAGGTAAACTTAGGGAATTGGATGAACCAATACCTTAACCTTTTAAGTATCTCCATGGTAGAGGAGGATCGACTTATATTTAAATATTTCTACAAGGTTCTAAATATGAACATAAAAAATGCATCATCCACCCTCTTGTAATGATTTATTGCATTTTGCATGTGTGGTTGAGGATAGAAATCATAAAATTTGTATTGACTAGGACTTGTACCAACATGACCTAGAAGCATGTCAATCCTCTATATGTAAAGTTCTTGGAAATGATGTATACAATGTATAGGAAGTCATATAGAACATCCTAGTTTTCTTCATAATAGAGAATTGTTGGTGAATTTTTCCACTAATCATCTAAGCCCAATGAAACTTCTTTTTCCCCCTCAAGATCTCTTCTACATAGTAGAACATCCAATTTTTAAATGTAGAGGTTGAATTGATCCACATTACCCTAATCAATAGAGTCACTAAATCATTCACCTCTATGATGAAATCACTTCTATATAGGAACTTGGACAACTTATGGACAAGAGACTTAGGATACTTCATCCATAGATCAATGAAAATCTTCATACATGCTTCTAGTCCTTCGTTAAATAACATCAACTGTAGCTTGGTCTCTAGTAGTCAAAGACATGGTGGAGAAGGTTGGGATACCAATTTTTTGTGCAATGGAAGCACTAGAAATATCTGTCAACACTCTCCCATTGGTTCTATTATCTTCTTGGAGTCCCTATGATAGTGTTCTCTGCACTCCATTATCAACTCTGTGTATTGTACTGAAGTAGGGAAGCCAACAACTTGGGCAATCCCACTGCATTATTTTCTTGGAATCATTAGTCAAATTGACCCTAAAGAGCCTTTCTCTAAACTATTTAATATTCATATGTCCATGGTTAGTGTCTCCCACCATGCTCTAGTCAGAGGTGATCTTTTTCTTCAGATGTACACCCTTGAATTCAAACTTCATCCTTGCAATCCTATCCATGAAGTTGACAAGTAAACTTTTAATGAACAGTTAGAAAACTTTAATAACTATGGGAATTTATTTAAATGGGTCTTTAAATGATCATAAGATTTGATACAATCACATGTGAATATAATTTAATACCCCTAGAATTGATAGCAACAATTACCTTGGAAGAATAACCAATTTTAACACATACCACTTCATTGTGGGAATCTATGACAAAGAGATCTTGTAAGAAAACTAGAGTACCCAAAATATGTGGAGAAATAACCCTCTCCCATCTTATAGAATTGGATTCCACCTTTACAGAGAAAGCTTTGCAAAAAATGAACTAGACACGACCTTGCATGAGAAAATCGTATAGAGAAAGCCATGCATAAAAACCAAAGAAAGAAAGACAAGGTTTCCTACACCCTCAAGATTTACAAAACCTAGGTTTGCAAAAAAATGACCTAGATCTGACCCTATAGGAAATGTACATGTCCTTGACCTAGCAATCACATTTATAGAAAAAGTATGCAGGGAAAAATATGTGTGAAAATCAGAAGGACCAAGATAAGGTTGAACAACCCTTGAAACTTTGTAACTTCAAGCATAAATACTAATATTCACCTTTGTAGAAAAATAACTCAAGGTCAGACAACCATTGAAAGGCCATAGCCTCCATGTCTACAAGGAAGATACAAGGTTAAAGCCAAATGTAGAAAATTTAGGGAGACATGGATAAGTCTGACTAACCACCAGATCCTTGCATTGTCGAATCTCTACAAACAAAGAAAATTCTTTAGCCCACGAAAACTAATTACAACTCAACTTTAGGTGTGTAGAATGCTTTTCCTAAACCTACTCAAACATAAACAAACAATCAAACATTATGCCATAAATAAGTGTAAACAAGCATTCCCCATGAAATTCATTCAAACACAAGAACATGAAATCAAAGCAAAGTAATCAAATAAACTACTAATGGAATCCTATTCTAATACTCAAACCAACATCCCATGGGGGAATTGGTGCTTCTTTGATGTGGAAAGAAGCCCTTTCCCAATTCCTTGATAAGCTTGATGATGGATGTGTGATTCTTGATGTAAAATGCCAATAACCTAGCTATGGATGATGAATTCTATGCTAACTTGGATGAAAATGTGGATGAAATTGTGGATAATAAACTTGCATAAACTTGTCTCAACTTGTGGATCCCAAATCAATAGAGAAGGCCTCTAGTTATAATGAAGAAGGAATGAAGATTAAAGAATATGAAGAATGTGGGATTAAATATTGGACCAATGGCATTGTGCCACTTGTTAGCATGCTAATGAAGGAGAGGTGGATCACATTTTAAACAATGTGCATGTTAAATGCATGTAGGTGAAATTTGAATTTGAAGAGGTGACTTGTGCAAGAGGGGATGTAAGAGGAATTAATGCCAAGTTGGCTCAAGGAGAGGACATATAAGAGATTTTAATGCCAAGTTGGAGGACAAAAGTCCTTTGTGAGGGAGAATTCAAATCAGTGGAATATTCCAAGAATATACCACATTTGAATGAAAATAGGGTAATTAGCAAATCAAATAAATTGATTTTCATGTGCAACTTGAAAAAGCTAGAGGAATGGAGGATTTAGTGTTAGGAGTTAATTAATGATTAATTAAATTAGATGAAATTAGGTTGATTGTGACATTTAATTTAAATGTTTGAATTTATTTAAATCAAATGAGAGGATATTGGAAGATTAGTAATTTAATTAAATAAATTTGATTTATTCAATTAAACAAAGAACATTAGGATTAAATAAAATTGATTTATTTAATTAGATAAAGAACATTAGGATTTAATTAAATAAAACTTATTTATTTAATCAAAGATAGCACATTAGGATTTAATTAAATAAAGTTGATTTATTTAATTAAAGGAGGAATTTTGATGAATTAATTAAACAAAGATTATTAAATTAATTAGTCAGTGTAGAAATGATTAAGGACGAATTAGTGTTAGTTAATCAAAATCAAGTGCATAATATTGATCAAGATATTTTGAGTGTCTACATTTTTCCCCTCTTTGAAGCTATGTACTTGTTGTGTTGGTTCAAAGAATAGCCTTGCCAAGATCAAAATTTAAAAAAATTCTATTTTTTTCAAATGCCCTAGAGAGAAGAATTACGTTGGTATACTAGCCCCTCAAGAGATCAAGCGAAAAGTTCAATTTGAGGGCCAATCTCACGACAAAGAGGTTCAAGATAGATGTAAGGATGATTATGCTATTGCGATGCAAATGAAATGGATGAGATGGATGATGTGATATGCTATGATTATGAGATGTATACAGGCCAATGGTTTGTGGATGCATGATGGAAATGATATTATGTTAGCATGAAATGAGGATAGAAGAATGAGAGGAATCAACCCTTGATTCTGAGAAGATGCAGAAGTCCAACAAGTCTACAAGTTGTCAAGACTTTATTAGATATGATGATGAATGATGATGATGTTTCACTTATCAAGGATTGGGATTTTAAAAGAGCTTACTTACCTTATGTTTGATAACACACATAGATATGATGCATCGAGGTATAAAGAACCAAGATGGAATTGTATCTAGTGAGATGGACTTTGACTTGACAATCAGATAGGAGTATCCTTGTTCACACCTAGGATTTGAAACCTTATTATGATGTACTTCAAACATTTCAAACATTTTAGACTAAAACATAGGAAGGAAAAACCTTCCCATGTAATAGTCAACAAGACATCTAAAACACCCTCCCTACAAACCAAACAGAGTAAGCATGACCAAGTTATATTACAAGAATATCCAACAAGCACAACAAACAAAAGATAATGATAAATGCCCCATTCCTTTCACTCTAAATCATTTTTATTAGACATCACCGAGAGGTCATCAAAATAGGCGCAATAAGATAAATCAAAAGAAAAGATCAAGCAAACAAACAAGCCAATGTTCTTCATACCTCTAGCCAAAGGGATGTGTTTTTCTTAGGATAAGTTTCCAAAGCAATTGCCAAAGATAATGCCTCTTATAGGAAGGATGCATCCTAGGACATGTTAGTGGATGTTAGCAAGTTGTTTTCTTTAGGATAAGTATCCAAAGTGTTTTTCCAATAGATAATGCCCATTGTAGGAAGGATACATCCTAGGACATGTTACTAGATGGTGGCAAGTTGATAGGTTGTTCGGAAGGCCGTTGATATAAGGTTGATTGGCATGTTTGTGAACAATCAAGATTTTGATTTTGCATTTAAAAGTTTGAAGTTTTCTTTTGTCAATTGTTGTACTTGTTTTCTATTTATATTTCCAAAGGATGAAGGTGATGATTGATTTATTATGGATGAGATTATTGTGGGTGAAAGCGAAATGGGACGAATGGATTTTTTCAAATATTTGGATGTTTTTTATGTTTTTGAAATGTTTTGAGGCTATTTTTGGTATTTTCAAGATGTTTTACAAATATTTTGATTTTCTAATTTTCTAATTTTTGTGGTGTTTTCTGAGATTTTGACCAAGAGCCTAACCTAAAGACCTATCCTAGGGGCCTTAAGGGATAATCAAAGATTAACCTTGTCTACATTATACATGCAAAGACCACATAGTTCAACTGACACACACTTATTTATTGATGAGATATGAACAAATGGATTGCCAGTTTATTATGACAAACCCTTAAAGGACTAACCTACGGTGTCTCAGAGGCACATCAATGATGGCCTTGCCTACATTTAGAGCTCAGAGACCCATAATTTGAAAAGACAACTATGTTTTTGACTTTTTTTGACTTTTTGACCTATTTTTGGATTTTTTATATATTTTGAATGTTTTTGGGTTTTCTAATTTTTTGAATTTTTTTATTTTTCGCATGATTTTGACAATTTGGATATGGATATGTGTGATGATATCAGTGATTTGTTTTGGGATTTTTTTGAAAACCAAGCTAAGGTTGATTGATCTGATTGATGGATTGATGATGATAACATTGTTGAGGATACACAACAATGTGAGGATAGTGTTAAGAAACATAAGGATTGGGAAGGATATCCCAAGATGATGAGGGATTAATTGGATTTGATTTATCAATATTGATGATAATAACATTGTTGAGGATACACGACAATGCAAGGATAGTGTTAAGAAACACAAGTATTGGAAAGGACATCCCAAGGTGATGATGGATTGATTGGATTTGATTGATCAAGATTGTGAAGCTTGATTTGGAAAAAAAATTGTTTGAATGATTTGATGTGACATTGAAGCACATGTTAGATGTGATTGATATTGATTATTTGGAATGATGTTCGATGAAAGATAAAGTTTTATAAGGAACATCTTCTTGTCAAAATATTCCATGGGCTAGTGATTTGGATTTTGGCTCACAAATCCTTGACCAATTTGATTTTATGTTTGCCAATGTTCAAATCACCACATAAGTTGGAGGATATAGATCAAGATTTATTCCTGAAGCAAGATGTAAATATCTGCCCCCAGTGTCTAGCAATTTTTGAAATGTAATGGATGGATACTTAGATAGGTGTATGGATGGAGGGATATGGATTATCTTGTGATAAGATAAGGTGTTCGAATAGAGGATGCTCATTTGGATAATGCTTCGTGGCATAGATAATGCTAGGTAGGATAGGATAAATGAAAATGACTCATGTCAAGACATTTACCATAAGCAAGTGTAAAGTGTTCACCAAACTTTTACCAAGATCAAGATAATTTGGACTATGGATGTAGATGGATGAAAATGGATTGGATAAATGGTTCATGGATGAATGGAGCTATTATGGATAAGATGGGTGGAATGTTAGATTTATTATGGATGGGATGAGTTGCTTTCAACTGAATTCGTGCATGCAAATGCTCAATTCTACACATGACCCCTATTTGCTAGGTTTTTATCATGGTACCTGTTCAAAGCAC
Source organism: Sequoia sempervirens (assembly GCA_007258455.2). Classification (NCBI taxonomy): domain Eukaryota; kingdom Viridiplantae; phylum Streptophyta; class Pinopsida; order Cupressales; family Cupressaceae; genus Sequoia; species Sequoia sempervirens. The sequence continues at coordinate 597,425,765 of VDFB02281492.1, forward strand.
CACCATAGTGGTTTTCACTAGAGGGCAATTTTTATTTTTACTATTTTCATGATTTTAAAAAAAAATTAAATTAAATATTTTAAGCTCATGTTGAACCACCTAGTGGTGCTAAAATAGATGCTTATGTCATAATGTGCGACTGATATCTTGCTTGAAGAAGTTGTTTTGCTAAGATATGTGCACTTGAATGCAACTTTTGAGATTCCTAATCTACTTTGTTAATACCAGATTTAACTTTGTCTTTGTGCTCACATAACAATAGGATGCCTTCTAAATCCTTATGATGAAGGGTGGATGCCAATACATGGTCAATGTAATAATTGGATATCATGTGTGGAGGCATGGATGGAGTGTATTTAGGAATAAAAGATGGATTGGTTGATAGTTTGGAACCTTTGACTCTCCAAACTTGGGAAGATGAACAATGATGGGTGGATATGGAAGTTTGCATGGCATTAGGACCAATTGCTTGATATACTTTGTATGTTGCTTGAGAATCCTACTTTTTCCTTCGTGGACATCTTTGATGGATACTTTTCCCTTGCTTATTTTTCCCCATAGTTTCCTTGACTAATGGAGTTTGATAGGGATAAACTTTTTTTGTATTTTTTGGTATCCATGTGTATTTTATTTGTCCATTATGCTTCCCAACTTTTGCTTTGATTCAAATATTCCTTTCGATGTTGGTCTCAATTCATGGATAGGGTGATGAGTGGATGAAGATTTGTGACATGGTTAGTTGTAGTATTGGCATTAGTTTCATCATAAGGATTCTTCGTGCTCCCTATGTTGATGTTTGCACTAGATAAAATTTTCCCCAGTATTATAGCAGTATCACTGATATTTTTAGATCCTTTAATTGTTGAATAACCAAGACCTTGATGCTTAGGATTGCCAATAATCTGCACTAGTTCTAGGATACCCTGTTCATGTAGGCCTAATCCTCTTCCTTGATAATTCATCTATTGAAACATTTTATTTGCAATAGGATATGATTTACCTTGGAAACAAGGTGTTAATGCTTCTCTACTCTATTGTGGATCTTCAAAGGTGATATCTTCTTCATTGATAAGATAGGTTTCCCTAAAAAACGTAAGTGATCTAAGTTTATAATTGATAGGATCCTCCATAAGTGGGATAACTTCTTGATTCATATCTTTGGCTTGATCTTGTGGAATATCAAATTTTAATGCTTCTTCAAGAGGTGTTGATGATTCAATGTCCACATAAAAGTCTCCCTCATGATTCATTTTTTATATGCCTTCATAGGATGTTTTTGATTCACAACTTTTGTAGAAGCCTTCTTCATGACCCATTTTTGATATGTCTCTAGATTTTTCTATATCTTGATCATGTGTACAAATGTTGAGAGTAGGAGACTCTTGTTTCTTGGTAATGATATCAAGAGTATGAGACTCTTGTTTTGAATGAAGAACATCTACATGTCCATTAGGAGTAAGCATCTCATGGGTAGATGGAGGAATATGTGCTATATGGATATGATCATCATTTGTGACATCTTGTATAGATTGTAGAGTGTCCATTAGATCATTGTAGTATCTTGGAGATACAAATTCTTGATCTTGATTAATTTTGGAATTGCTTTTGACATGCTTTGGATTAAGTTCTTGACATGGGCCAGTTTCAAAGGATGGATTGCTTACAAAGGGTTATTGGATGTCTTCATTAGGCATAAGAAGTGGCTCAATATCCTCTTGATCTTTGAGTGAATTTGGATCAAGTGTTCAGTTGAGGGTTCCTTCAATATCTGTAACCATGAGGTCGAAGGATGTCAATATGTATTGGAAAGGACCATTGCTAGACTTTGGTGAAAGATGTTGATCATGCTTTGGAATAACTTCTTGAGATACGTCCTCTAACTCATTAGGTGATGTAGAGGTATTGCCAACATGATCATTGGTGGATGGATCTTGGATTATGTCAATACGATCAAATAATTCTAACACTCCTTGAAATAGATCATTGTTTGAGATAACTAAAAAGTGACTCTTGATGTATGTTGATTTGATCATTGGATGAGGTGGAAACATCTTCAAGGTACCCATTGATGGATAGATCTTGATCATTGTTTTCAACAATTGTGGTGGGGAGATTGTCAATGTTTTCAACAATAGGATCAAATGATGTTAACATTTCTTGAATTGGATCATTGTTTGGTATTGTTGGTGGATTTTGATCATGATTGAAAAGTGACTCTTGATATATGTTGATTTAATCATTGGATGAGGTAGAAATATCTTCAAGGTGCTCATTGATGGATAGTTGTGATTGATCTTGGAGATGTGATGATTGATCTTTGAGATGGGGTGATTGGGTTTGTTGTTGATGTTGTTGATCTTGATATCCAACCTCTTGACATTGGAGATATTTTTCTTGATCTAGTTGTGGACACAACTAAATGCTTTGATGACATGGTTTAACTAATGGAAGAGTGTATTGATTTTGGGGTGGAGATGTCTCTTAGTGATATGAATCAATGAATTTTCTAAGTATAGCAATATGATCTCACAAAATTTGATATTGACACCCTTGATATAGTTGATTTGGTTTTTGATCAAGCAGATTTGGAATGTATACTTGTGGTGTTTGTATGGGATCATGGAAAAATTGATTTTGTATAATGGTCTAATTTGGGATGATGTTTAGATTTGGCATTATAGGTTGAAATTGAACATTTTTGTGGTTGGGAATCACATTGCCTTGATTTAGGTAACTTTAATTTTGCATGGTGTTACCTTGACTTGGATCAATACATGGATTCGTTAACATATTGTTTGGACTTTGAACAACATTTGTATGATTTACAAAAATATCTACCCCAAAGTTTACCAAGTGTTGATTTGAAATGCTCATGTTTGGTAAACTTGTACTTGGTATATTCACATTTGGCATGTATGGATTTGGTCAGATAATGTTGTTTTGTTGATGGTGCAGGGGCACCCAAGCTCTTTGAGGAACACTTCAAGGGCTAGGAGGTTGCAGGGGTCATGAAAACCTATCAATTATCTCAGGGCATCAATTATGATATCTTGAAGCCTATAATGGCATTTGGCATGGATGAGTGTAATAGGAAGATCAAAAGTCCTAAGGGTCCTGATAAGGACCATAGGACCAAATTGACTTGTAAATGGAACAATAATGTTCTAGGAGTTTAAATAGGTATATAATGTTTTAATTAGGTTAAATAAGTTTGAATAATGAAATGCAATAATTTTTAGAAGGCTTTAGCTCATAGGAGTTAATAAATTACAAGTTAGAAGTTCAAGTTTTTGAAATCCAACTTTGGGTGGGAAAGTGAGTTTTAGGAGTTTTAACAATAATTATGCATTGAAAACCAATCAAAATGGTTTGATCAGTTGTGGGATGAGTCGATAAGCCTAGAGAAAGAATTTTCATGGAGGGTTGGTTGATATTGCAAGTACTATACGGACTGCTACAAAAAAATCAATAAAAACTTCAATCTTTTTGCATTTTCTTGAGTTTTCTTGATGAATCTTTGATTCCTTTTGGTGTCATGATCCATTTGATGTATTGAGGACTTTATTTCACATGCATTTAACCTTTTTAATGACCTTTTAAATGTTAGGAATCAATTTCTTGTATTATATTGTTGACTATCCTCAAGAAAGTATAGATTTTTCACTAATTTTGAGGGTTTTCATGGATGTTTGATCCATCTCATGGAGGAATGTTGTTGTAACCTATGATATGGATTCCTTATAACATGTATCATACAAAAATAACAAGCTAATATACAGGTAAAGAAGAATACTTGGGTGTACACTGAGTTTTCACAATGCAAAGTGCATGAAAATGGAGGCTAAGGTATAGCAGTGGGAGTTTTTCCTGAACAAGGGGAATTTTTTTGAGTTTTTATTGATTAAATATGTTGATCTAATGGTGTAGAGTCAAATAATAGGTTCTAGAAGTGTCTAGAGTGCTAGGTTTCAAGAAGCCCTAGTTTTGGAGCAATTTATTGAGGGTTTTGTGTTTAGGAGTATTAAATGTGTCATAGAAGCCTAAAAACTTGAAATTCCTTGTTTTGGAGAAATTTTAAGATACTATTGAGAGTCTCATGGTTAGGGGATAAGAATGGAATAGGGTTTATTTGAAAAAGAGGGCTAATTAGGCCTTAAATTTAAGGAAACAACAGGTTTTGGGGAGTCTGATCCAAAACAAGTGCCAACAATATTTTGGTATGTTGTGTAGCATCACAAAATGCATCTTAATTAGTCATTTATTTGGGGATTTATTTGGAAAAGTTGTGAGTAAAGTCAAGAAAACAGTCATTGGAGACCTAGTTGGGCTAGAAGCCTAGTCAAGGTGAAAAAGTAAGTTTGTGTCTAAGTCGGAGGCTTGGGGTTTTGTGATCATTCAAGAAAAGTTTTTTTGGGTCTTTTAAAATATTTCCAAGGGTTTGGATCCATAAGAGAAGGTGTGAGGTCATAAGTGCACTATTAAGGCTTGTCTCCTTAAGGTTGCCTAGAATAGGGTTTGAAATTGCATCTTTGTAAACCTTGAAATCTTTGTGTTCTTTCAAAATCCCATACCCTTTGCATCAGAGTGGTATTAGAGTAGTGAGTAGGTCCTTTAGGGATTTAAGAATCAGCAATGGCACCTAAAAATCAGTTAGCAAGAGAGTTGGAGGAGTTGAGGGAAACCTTGGAAAAAGAAAGAAGGGAAAGAAGAGAACAAGAAGCAGCAAGAGAGCAAGCCAGAGCAAGGGAAGAAAGGAAATGGAGAAGGGAGAGAGAGACTATTCAAGCAAGGATAAACAATCTTGAGAGAAGTAGAAGGAGAGAAGAACAAGAAGACCAAGAAGATAATGATGAAGATGAAGAGCGTGTGAGGGTAAATCAATAACAACCAGCAGATGAGATAGAAGACCCTGAGGAAAGGAGGTTATTGATATTGTTGAAAGTAGTAAAAATTCATGGAGGAAAGAGTCACATAGATTTTCCTATCTATCAAGGAAAGATGGATAGTGAAGAGGTGTTAGGATGGCTTAATGCCTTAGACAACTATTTTGAGTTTGAAGAGATGGATGAAGAGAGGAAGGTTAATTTTTCCAAAACCAAGTTGAGAGGTACAACACTAACATGGTGGACTAGTTTTCAAAATGATAGGATGGCTAGGGGATTGGAAAAAGTTTCTACATGGGCAAGGATGAGGAGTTTAGTCAAGGAGAAATTCCTACCATCTGATTATACCATTCATGTGAAGAGGATGAGGCAGAATTTAAAGCAAAAGGACCTGGATGTGATTTCCTATACTGAGAAATTTCATAAGCTTAGTATCAAAGGAGGATATGAGGAAGAAGATGAGAAAGTATCCAAGTATATCAATGGCTTGAGATATAACTTACAAGATGAGATTGGTTTGCAGATGCCAAGGACATTAGGAGAATGCTTTCAGTTGGCCATTAGAGTAGAAGAAAAGGTGAAAAGGAAGCAAGAAAGGTCAAGTAATGGTGTAAGAGGAGGTATTTCAAACATAGGTAGAGGTAATAGAGAATAGGGACAAGGCAGCAATGATAAGAGCAGCAATGACAAGGGCAAATAGGTGTTTTCAGATCAAAGAGGAGGAGGCAGATTTGGACAAGGTAGAGGCACATTCACAGGTAGGTGTTTCAATTGCAATGAGCCAGGGAATCCTTCTTTCAAATGTCCTAAATGGGAACAATAAAATAAGGGAAGAGATAGGAGAGCTAATTTGGTACAAGAAGAAGAAGACAAGAAGGAGGAACCAAAAACATTTATGGCAGACCCTGTGACTAATGGTGAGTTCCTTATGGTAAAGCAAGGAGAAAGACTTCATCAAGAGCCAAAGGTAACTATTTTCAAGACAAATTGTCTCATTCATGGTAAAATATGCAGATTACTCAAAGATTCAGGTTCACATAGCAATTTAGTTTCAACTGATATGGTAGCCAAGTTAGGAATTGAAACATTTGATCATCCTACTCCCTACAAGGCCACTTGGGTAACTCAAATGCATCATGTAGAGATTTGTAAGAGGGCTTATGTGGATTTTTCAATTGGATCATACTAGGACATGGTGCTTTGTGATTTTATTCCAATGACTTGTGGTCATATCATCTTAGGGAGACTATGGTAGTATACTAGGTAGACACTGCATGATGGATACCATAACACATATTTGGTGCACAAAGGAGGTAATAGATTTAAGTTGGTTCCTTTTCCTTTGGAGTAGTCTAATGAAATTTTTGTGATCTATTTTGAGAAACATTTTCCAGTGAAAATGTAGGGTAAGACAGGGGAAGACACTAGTTGATTGAAAAGTAGTAAGTTGCAGCAGAGATATGAGGAATACAGTCCTAAAAATTAGAATCTATGGGACTTGGACAGTATCAAGGTTGGGAATATTGAATACCCTATTGTTGAGGGTACTAGAGATGGTGTTCTTTCACAAAGGACTCATTGGAATGAAGGAAAAATCAAAGCTCAAGGACAGACTGACATCAAACAGCAAGGAGGACAAACACATCCCTATTTTGAGTCTAACATGAGTGCAGGTTGGCAGAGAAGGAAGAAGGTAACTTTAGGGGATTTCTTGGTTTGTGATCAGAAGGTGCAAACATATAGGAACAAGGAGAAATGTGGTGGAAACCAATTGAACACTTCTTGGGGCAAGAAACTTTTCTTTCTTGGGGAGAATGGTGCAGGGGCACCCAAGCTCTTTGAGGAACACTTCAAGGGCCAGGAGGTTGCAGGGGTCATGAAGACCTATCAATTATCTCAGGGCATCAATTATGATATCTTGAAGCCTATAATGGAATTTGGCATGGATGAGGGTAATAGGAAGATCAAAATTCCTAAGGGTCCTGATAAGGACCTGTTACCTATTTTTCACTACGAGCTCAAACAGGTAGAGCTGAATCAAGTTCATCATTGATAGGTACAAATTTTTTGAAGTTTTTGCTGATTAAGTATTTATTGATCATCATAGAGATCAATTTACATCTGAATCATAGTTTTATTCTAAAAGTATTTGAAAAAGAAAATTGAAAAAATTGCATAGTAATGCCTTTTATTCATTTTGTAAAAACGTTGAATCTCGTACAAGCCGCGAGAGTAACTAAATTTGATTATGATAATCAAATGATGAATAAACAATTCAAGGAAAAACTACACTACTAAACATAACGTAAGCATAAAGAAGAGAATAAATTAATCATTTCCTATAATGATGAATCACTTTCATTGATGTCTTCAGTTGTTGCATCTCCAAGCTGCTGCTGCCTCGTTTCCTCGCTCCATGAACCTACAAAATTATGAAGGAATGGCGTTAGAGTTATACTCTAAGCAATGATGAATTAAATTTTTCCTTATGCCTACACTATCAATAGGAATGTAATTTGCATCAAATCAAGCATTCACTAGATGAAAGGCTGAAAATCAAGAAAAAACATAACTCAATGGAAGCTTTCAGCTTCTTTTATTTTGCTAACATGTTTGTTTCGATGTGCAGAAATAGGTTCATCATGTTCAAGATCATTTTTATCAGATATGTGGAGCAAAACAAGATCCCACAAGGGTAGAGCCTAGCATATCAAGAAGGTATGAAGGTATTCTCTCATTCAACATTCATATATGAAAGTCATCATTTAGAACTATCATCAAACAAGACGGTTGTAATATAAAAGAATTCATAAAGCAGTCCAATTCAACATGGTGAAAATAGTTAAGCCAAATCATCTTTTTGTTCATCATGCTAAAGAATTTTTAAAACATGTGAAGAGATCATCAATTATATTGATATTTTGCTTCAGCTCTACTACATTTGCATTTAAATGAAGTATAGAGCCTGTTTACACTCAAGGGAAACAGAGTACTCAAGCATCTTTCATAACTTTGAAGTATATACATAGTCTACAGAATACAAAGGTGAACAAGTACTGAGAAGTGTGCTTTAAGTTGCTATAACTGCATACATGAGAGTTGAGGCAGTGATAAATGAGGAGAAGAAATTCCATTCATTGCATTATGAAAACAATCAGATTAAAAGGTCTATGTGCTAATTTGAAGCTTTGTACATATGAAAGAAACTTGAATAGATATTACTCCAAAGGAATGAAACAACTGGTGGAAATTAATACCGATGAAAAAAATTGATTGGTGACCAGTGGTGAGTAGGATATTTCAGGAAAATGTGTGCCAGATAATAAATTAGAAGTAACTGTTGAAGAAGTTTAGTGCTTGAGAGAAGCTTTGCTCAATAGATTTGCACAAAGGCAGTCTAGTTTCAACATTCTATTCCTAAAGAACAAGAAGCGTACAACAAATAGTGCAATACATGAGCAATTCACAATAAGAAGGACAAAGATGATAGTGTGTTTGAGTTTCAGATTTAAGGCAATGTTTGGTATGCAGACTCCTAAGAACAAGTAAGATGGACAATGTTCAATGGAGCAGCCAAGCCATTCACATAAGAAAATATCCCAATTACAACTTTACTATTGCCAACATTTGTATCTTTCTCCAAGAATACTGACAAGGATCAAACACAGAGGCAGTGTCATTCACATAATCATGAAGTCAAAAGAGCACCACAAGCAATTACAAATAGCAAAAGCAGCTCATGGAAAGTAATAGGTGAACATTGCAAGATCAACTCAAGTGAACTATTGTATTAATGGTAGTGAGAGCTTCATATCAGGCATGTCTCAATATATCAGAAAAGGATAAAGTTATAGGCAACATCTACTCACAGAGGTGTGCAATAGAGGGTAAAATATTCAAACAATTGGAAGATGAAAATCTATTCATATATTTTTTTTTGTTCATATTGAGTACAAATTGGGCATATTTTTATGCAATAAAAGATGCAATGAAAGCAACCATGGTAGTCTCAGAATACCCATTTATGGGTTTTCAATTAAAATGCAATTTTTTCACTGTGAGACAGTAGTGCATCAGCAAGGGTTATTTCCATCAGTGAGTCTAGAGTGTATTAGTTCAAAGATTTCGAGAATTTCTGAGGTGAAATATCTTTAAGGTAAGTAAAAGCAGAATCTAAGATTATGGGGCCATTACAAAACTTGTTTCGAAACCCTCATACCAGGTTTGTTTCATTAAAGCATATGGAAGCTTCATAATATGCACATGAAACAACAAAAATATGCAATATTTGCGCATAGAAATAACTTTTGTTTGATGATTTTGAGCTTTTCCAGTAGGTACGAGTTTTCTCAAGGAGTGGAGAATACTAAAAATAAACCCATCTCATGGCGGCCTGTATAAGAAAGTCTTATCCACAAATGAAGCAAAATATTAGACAAAGAGGCCGCAACCTATACAAGATTAGAAATTCATCAAATAGACCCAGCAAAGCACATGAAGAGTTAAAATCTTGTTTATTTTTCAATGGTATTCAACAATGAAAACCATCATGAATACCCATATAGAGACAAAGGTTCAAATATTCTCCAATGGCGGCCCGAATGAAAGAACCATCAACAAATATTTCCAAATAAAAGAAGAAAACTCATCAAAATGATATACAACCGCAACTTTAAGTCAAGAAAATGTCAACAAAATCTCCAGATTGTGACCAAAAGTGACTTACCCACTGGATATCTTCATGGAAAGTTCAGAGACAACAAAGTATGGTGGGTTTCAAGCTCCAGTTCAAGCAAAATCTCAGGAAAACCTACCCAACAGACCAAGGCGGCGCAGCAAGAGCTCCAACTAAATGAAGTGCATGGTGAATAATGTGAAATGATTAGGGTTTCGCCTCTTTTTCCTTGTCTTCTCTACTCACGGGCTTGGTGAATTTTGATGGAGTCTTTTAAGAATAAAACAAAATCATTATGTTTTATTTTTTCCCGTGGTTTAAATTCTTAAGTCAAATTGACTAATATGCAAAGTGGTCGGATTTATCAATAATGAAGCTTTGTGCTAAAGTATTATGGCAGGGTTTTAAATTATTAACAAATCTATGCCAAGTATCGCCGAATGGTGATTATTTAGTAAGGAGTGCATATTTTTGAAAAATATAAGCTAAGTATGACATGAAATAGAGAAATATGCTTGGCTAGGTTAGCCTTATTGATTTGCATTGATTCCATGTAAATGAATTAATTAAATGATGTGTTATAAATCATTTAATTAATTCATCATTCTTAAAATGTAAATAAAGATATTGTATAAAGCTAAATCATAATTTTACTTTAGTTACACATCAGATTCAATTGAAGACTTTCGCATGAAGATGGAGTTCCAGTTGCATGGGCGAATTGACAAGAACGAGATGGTTTTGCATGCTTTAGGCCACTTTTTTAGGGATTTCCAGTTCAGTTTGAGTTGCAGATCAGTTGCATGCTTTATGACTGCCAATTCGAGATTGAATTCACTCATTTTTATATGAGTTCAAACCTTATTTTTAGGGATTTTTGCTTCTACTCGGATTTCACTTTAGAATTGTCACTTTCTCACTAAAATTAACTTTCAGTTGCTTATTCATGCACTTTGAGTTGCATTCATATTGTATATATTGAAAAAGTTTATCTTTTTTCAATTTAGTTCTTGTTATTCAGCCTTTGCATACTGCAAAGCGAATGGTCTTGTAACTCGGCTTTCAGATTAATACAATAGTTTTTTTTATAGATTTACTTATGTTTTTTGGCAAAGATTCCTTCAAATTACAATAAAATAAAAGTCTGCCTTGTCATTTGGTTTTCTTTATGAATGATTTGATGAAGTTTTATTGTGTTTAAATATCATAACCTTTAAAATCTTTGTCTCATTTGTATTTGCATGCATTCAAATAGTTAAAATCACAGGTCTAAGTTCGTGTAAATAAATAATATTCTTCTTTGCTGTGAAAATCTTGTTTTCCTTCAAAGCTGATTTATTCAAAGCCTCCCTTAGAATCAATTGTTGTGGTGAAACTGTCAAAATTGACTTGTGTGGTTAGTTCTCTGAGGTTTATTGTGAATCAAACTTGCAGATCTTTATCGATTAGGTGCATCACCTTCAATTTACAGTTTTGCATACATTTAGTAATAGTTCTTTTATCCTTTTTCCAGCAAATCACCAGCTATTAATCAAAAATTAAATAGGAACCAGCCTAAAATCTGGAGGTCTAATTCCTTATAGGATACCCACAGCCTAGAAATAGTTCCAATGTTTCAACAGATTGTTGAATTTCAATATTCAAGCATTCGAGTGCAATCTATTTGACAACAGGACCATAGGACCAAATTAACTTGTAATGGAACAATAATGTTCTAGGAGTTTAAATAGGTATATAATGTTTTAATTCGGTTAAATAGGTTGAATAATGAAATTCAATAAGTTGTATAAGGCTTTAGTTCATAGGAGTTAATAAATTGAAAGTTGGAAGTTCAAATTTTTGAAATCCAACTTTGGGCGAGAAAGTGAATTTTAGGAGTTTTAACAATAATTATGCATTGAAAACCAATCAAAATGGTTTGAGAAGTTGTGGGATGAGTCTATAAGCCTGGAGAAATCATTTTTATGGAGGGTTGGTTGATATTGCAAGTATTGTATGGACTGCTACGGAAAATCAATAAAAACTTCAATCTTTTTGCATTTTCTTGAGTTTTCTTGATGAATCTCTAATTCCTTTTGGTTTCATGCTCCATTAGATGTATTTAGGACTTGAATTCACATGAATTTAACCTTTTGAATGACCTAATAAATGTTAGGAATCATTTTCTTGTATTATATTGCTAACTGTCCTCAAGAAAGTATAGATTTTTCACTAATTTTGAGGTTTTTCATGGATGTTTGATCCATCTCATGGAGGAATGTTGTTGTAACCTATGAGATGGATCCCTTATAACATGTATCATACAAAAATAACAGCTAATATCTCTGGTAAGGAGAAGAATATACTTGGGTGTACACGAGTTTCACGAAGTGCATGAAGAAAATGGAGTATGAGTATTATACTTGATGGGAGTTCTGCCTTAACAAGGGGCATATTTTTGAGTTTTTATTTATTAAATATGTTGATCTAATGGTGTAGAGTCAAAGAATAGGTTTTGAAAGTGTCTAGAGTGCTAGTTTTCAAGAAGCCCTAGTTTTGGAGCAATTTATTGAGGGTTTTGTGTTTAGGAGTATTAAAGGTGTCATAGAAACCTAAAAATTTGAAATTCCTTAGTTTGGAGACATTTTAAGATACTGTTGAGAGTCTCATGGTCAGGGGATAAGAATGGAATAGGGTTTCTTTTAAAAAGAGGGCTAATTCAGCCTTAAATTTGAGGAAACAATAGGTTTTGGGGAGTTTGATCCAAAACAAGTGCCAACAATATTTTGGTATGTTGTGTAGCATTAAAAAATACATCTTAATTAGTCATTTATTTATGGATTCCTTTGTAAAAGTTGTGAGTAAAGTCAAGAAAACAGTCATTGGAGACCTAGTTGGGCTAGAAGCCTAGTCAAGGTGAAAAAGTGAGTTTGTGTCTAAGTTAGAGGCTTGGGGTTTTGTGATAATTCAAGACAAGTTTTTTTGAGTCTTTTAAAATATTTCCAAGGGTTTGGATCCATAAGAGAAGGTGTGAGGTCATAAGTGCACTATTAAGGCTTGTCTCCTTAAGGTTGCCTAGAATAGGGTTTGAAATTACATCTTTGTAAACCTTGAAATCTTTGTGCTCTTCAAGCAAAAATCCCACACCTCTCGCATCAAATCATCACTTATTCATGAAGTCTTCCACTAGTTCCAATTCCACCACCACCTCTGCCACCGTTACCTCCACTACCAACATCAATATCAATTCTTGGTCTAGGACTCCCCCCTTTACCTAACACAAATCAGTCAATCTAAGTCAATCTGCCAATCACCAATCAAATCATTACATCAAATCCTCCAAATATACCATTGATATCACAACAACAGATGGTATCCAACCAAGCAAAAAAATCAATCCAAAAAAATAAAAACATGGTCTCTCAAGGACCTAGCACCTCGATCACATCATCCATCACAATTGCTCAGAACACATCTCAACCACTTGTCACCTCATCTAACATTTTCAATCCTCCAACACCACCACCGAATCCAAGTCAATACAACATAGTATTGAAAGCTCAATAGGCCTACCAAAAGGTACTACAATAATATCAAAGTCAACAAGCACAATTCATTCAAAAAATGCAACAAGCCACCTAAGTGCAAGCCCAAGCGTTGTTACAACAACAAGAAGCCCAACAAGCAACACAATCTGCTCAAGTCGCCCAGCAAGTGCAAGCCGCGTAACAAGCAGGACAAGCTCAAAAAGTGCATCAAGCCATCCAGGTGCAAGCCCAAGTGTTGTTGCAACAACAACAAGTCCAACAAGTAGCTCAAGCTACTTAAGCCGCTCAAGCAGCACAAGCCGCTCAAGCTACCCAACAAGCACAAGCACAAGCGCAAGAGTAAGTGCAAGCATAGGTGTAAGTACAATACCTCACACAACAACAAGCAACCCAACAACAAGCCTATCAAAAAGCATTGAAGCAATATCAAGAACAACAAGAGGTGGCCCAATAATAGGCCCAACAATAAGCATTGGCAACTTAACAACAGGCGTTGTTAGCACAAAAACAACAAGACCAATCACAAGCATTGTTGGTATAGCAGTGGCTACAAGCATACATGGCACAACAAAGTTTGCAAACACCTTCCACTAGCACACCAATCAATCCACCCATCACTCCAATGGTTGAACCATCTCGAACACCTTCATACCACCTCCTGATCCTCAAGATGACATATCATCACAAATCAAATTTATTTCACAATAGGTGTTGGAACTTCAATCAGGAAAAACCACAAAGCCACCAAATAATTATGCCTATACTTGTTCGACAGGAGCATTATCATGAAACCATTCCCAAAGGGATCCGAGATCCCAAATTTTGACAAGTATCGTGGGAGAGGATTTACCTTGAAGATCAAATTAGGGAGTTCCAAGTACACTACATGGAGGTCGCATACGACGAAACTTACCTAATGCGACTATTCCATCAGAGCTTGGTAGTTCCTGCCATCGATTGGTTCTCTCATCTCTTAGGCATCAAAAAATTCTAGGAAATCATAGATGCATTCATACAAAACTATGCCTTCAACATAGCTATGGATGTGAGCCTGGAAGAACTATCGGCTATGAAACAATTTAAGGGAGAGACGTTTGCTTCATTCTTACAATGATGGAAATCCAAAGCCAACAGAAGCAAATGGGCCATGCCTGAGGAACAACAAGTGTGCACCATCATTGAAAATCTTGATGGACTCTTGTCTTTCCATCTCAAGATGTAATGCATCACAACCTACGATCAGTTGATGCCCAAGGTGCTCAATATTGAATGATCCCTTATCTCACAAGGGGGAGCTCCTTCTTATCAAGAAACTTCCCATCCACCACCTCGAATGAAAAACCTCACACATGGGAAAAAAATGTTACAAATGATAGTGTTGTCAACACCAAAGTTTTCATTAGTTCTCCTCAACAAAACACACAAGCACCTCAACAACCACAAGCCAACAATCATAACAATTGACAAGCCAACACTGTAACATAGCAGCTGAACAACTAAATAGTCTACAACGTAGACAATCAAGGGAGATAATCTTAGTGAAACAAGAATTACCCGAAGTGGAAGTACACGACCCTTGGGGAATCAGTTGAATCCATCATGAAGAAACTGGTGGAGGAAAAACTCATCACAGTCCCCACCTATGACAAATATCAAGAGCCCTTGGTAAAACCACCGTGGTACAATGAAAATCACCTTTGTAATTTTCAAAAAATCAAGGGACACACAACTGCTAATTGCATGAGGCTAAAAAACTTGATCTAGGACCTCATTGACGATAAGATCATAAATGTGGAGCAACCAACCAAAAATCAAAACCTAAAGATTTACACAAATCTGATGCCCAATCATAACAAGGGAAATAATAACAATGATAAAGGAAAGGGTGCATTCAAAAGTGTAAACCATGTCTATGATCATGTCGTTGCATCCCTAGATGAATGGGTCATAGTCATCACCATCAAAGGAGCCCAAACCAATTATGGAGTCACCACAAGGGGCAGAAAAGTCACCATCGCAGGACCATCTCAGCCAACCAGAACATCCACTTCCAATCCAAGATTTGTTCCTAGTGGATACAATGTCCTTGACTAGTTGAAAAGAACCCCAACTCAGATCTCCATCATGGAGTTGCTGAAAATATCACCAACCCACAAAAAGATCCTAGAAGAAGCTTTGGCCTCATCTTCTGTCCCCACTAATCTTGATATAGATCATTTCCAAGCTATGGTCGCGCACATCACGACACCTCACCTTCTGAAATTTTCAGAGCAATATCTTCCAACACAACCATCTCACAATCACACGCTTCAGCTTGAGGCTTTCGTCCATACAAACAAATTCAAGAGGGTCTTAGTGGATGGAGGTGCAGGGTTGAACATATGCACCCTTAAACTAATGAAAATTTTGGGCTTCTCTGAAGATGTTGAAAAGGGAAAGGCATAACCATCAAAGCCTACAATGATCAGGAAAGAGTGTCTCAGGGCACTATCCAACTCCCTATTCAAGTAGGGTTGGCCATCATGGAAACAACCTATCAAGTTCTTGACCTGGAATTTCCTTATAATATCCTTTTGGGGCATCCTTGGATTCATGGGATGCAAGCTATTGCTTTCACCTTCCACCAATGCATCAAGTTTCCATACCAAGGCCAAGATGTCACTATCCATGGGGATCTTGAACCCTTTTACTATTGCAAAAATCTATAAGAAAAATATTATAAAATCTCGCAAGTGCCTAGGAATGATGAAGGCCCCTCAACTCCATACATACAACCAGCTACCCTCGCCTCCACTTCTAGGACAAAGACACTTAACATTCCCGCCATCTTCGACATTAAGGTCATAATACAAGACAATAGGTGTGGGGATTACACAATTCCAAAGAATGCTTTTGTGGTAGGAGAGTTACCACAATATCCTAGGTCATGTGGCCAACCACAACCAAATAGCACTCCATCCAAAATATTCACAGAGGGCCCCTCTAGCTTCAGGAGTTGGGGAGACCTAGGCTGAGAAGTAGTGGAAGAAGATCCATCTGGAATGTTGTACCAAGACAACATACTTGCAGCCAACCTTCCTATGGATGACAACAACAAAGGGTTGCAGATGATGCTCGCCATGGGCTATAATAGAAACAAGAAAATTGGGCATAATGATAATGGCCTTTTGGAACCCCTCATTGTTGAGAAACACATGAAAAATATTGGGCTTGGATGTACCCCTCTGAAGGTGACCATATGTGGCAGGGCCACCTTGGTTAGAAAGGTCAAAACACCTCCTTAGGTATCAGTATCAACCCCTCAGTCATCAGCCGCCGCCCTTTAGTTACCAGTGTCCACAAGGTTGCCCTGAGATAATTTCACCTTTGACATAACTGAAGTGCGTAGTAGTGAGGATGAGGACCCTGAGCGAGGTATACCCACATTGTTTGAAGACTCTAGCATTTTTATGATTATCACCCTATCCTTTGACTCAAAAAACCAAACAAACGAGGTAAAACTAGTCTATCCCTAGCTCATCGATTACAACCAACGAGGACTGCTAATTCTAGACACATTCGAAAATGATGAGGCACTCTCAAAATTCTTGGGACTATAGGATAACATACCATGTGGGGATCACAAAGAAGGATTTGATATTGAGATAGACACACACACATACTATGGGGAAATGATTGAATCCCTCAGTCACAAAAGCGGAAAACTAAGAATAATCTCTAGGTCTCTGAGTGAAAACTACACTATGGCACTCTCAGACCCAAAAATAGTAAAAATAAAGGATGCATCCAATGGTAAAAACCTCTTTGAGGCACTTGAGGATGGGGGATTCAATCTTCCTCTCAGTGCTCTACATCAAGAGAAGTCAGCGGTTCTAGCCGAGAAGTGTAACCCAGTCAACTTGGGAATAGAGGAAACTCCACATATCACATTTTATGTTAAATCATTACTGTTAGAGAAACAAGAGCTCCTAGCTACTTTCTTAAGGGAGAGAAAGGTCAACTTTGCATGGACCTATGCTGACATGCCTGGGCTTGGTCTGGAGATTGTGGTCCACCATCTACCAATTTACCCCAAAGCAAAGCCTGTGAGACAAAAGTTAAGAAAAATGCATCCCCAAATTGCATTGTTGGACAAAATGGAATTGAAGAAGCTACTTGATGTAGGGTTCATACAGCCAATTGAATATCCAGAGTGGGTATCAAATCTAGTACCCATCTCAAAGACCACTAACGACATCCATATCTACATAGATTTTAGAGACTTGAATAAGGCATGTCCCAAGGATGAATTCCTGCTTCCCAACATTGATATGATTGTAGATATGACCGCAGGACATGAGATGATTTCATTGATGGATGGATTCTCCAGGTATAACCAAACATGATAGCCAAAGAAAACCAGCATAAAACAACTTTCACTTGTCCATGGGGGACATATTGCTGGAACATGATACCATTTGGCCTAAAGAATGCTGGAGCAACCTATCAGAGGGCCATGACATTAATTTTTCATGATATGATCCATAAAAATATGGAAGATTATGTCGACGACATATTAGAAAAATACAGAAAGAGGAGGGACCACATAGCAACATTAAGTGCCATCTTTGACAAACTTGAGGAATACAAGGTCCACCTTAATCCAAATAAGTGCATCTTCAGCGTACAATCAAGGAAGCTATTGGGATACATCATGTCCATGAGAGGGATTGAGATAGATCCTCCTAAAGTAAATGCAATCCTCAAGATGGAGGCACCCAAGACATTGAGGCAACTAAGAGGCCTACAAGGCAGGTTGTAGCCGATTTGCCGGTTCATAGCCCAATTAGTAGACAATTCAATCCCATATTCTCATCAGCTCCACAAGGGGGTAGCATACAAATGGGACAAGAAATATGACCAGGCCTTCAACAAGATCAAAGAGTACTTGCTCACACCTTCGGTTCTCATGCCACCAATCCCAGGAAAGCCTCTAATGCTCTACATATCAACAACAACCATAGCTCTCAATGCTCTCCTAGCACAACATGATGAAAATGGAACAAAGAGGGCCATATACTATATCAGTCAGACCATGGTAGGGCATGAGTTAAACTACTCATTCATCGAAAAGGCCTATCGAGTAGTGGTATTTTCCTCACAGAAGTTTAGCCACTACATGTTGGCACATAAAATAAAACTCATTACCAAGATCGAATCCATCAAGTACTTGCTCTCTAAGGAAATTCTCACAGGAAGGATGGCTAAGTGGGTCATGATTCTATCAGAATATGACATAGAGTATGTGGAGCAGAAGGCTATCAAGGGACAAGTGATTGTAGATCAAATTATAGAGGCACCAATGTTTTTCAGAAAACCCACTAATATCATAGTTCCCCAATGAATCAATCTTCAACCTAAGTGTATCAGATCACTAGAAATTGTACTTTGATGGTTCCTACACATAGCATGGATTAGGAGCCGAAGTCTTTTTCATCATTCCATAGGGAGACTGCATATCAAGATCCTACAATTTGGTATTTCCCTACACAAATAATATTGTAGAATATGAGGCTCTCACCATAGGACTCAGGATAGCAGTGCAGTGACATATTATGGCTCTCAAGGTATATGGGGATTCATAGTTAATAATCAATCAAGTGGATGATGAGTACCAAACAAAGGATGATAAGCTGAATCCATACAAGAAATTGGTAGAAAGTCTCAAGGATTTCTTCATTGATATGGCATTTGAGCATATTCCTAGAGAAAACAACAAAACAATGGATGTTATGCCAACAATTGGATCCTTACTGGACGTCCCTCGCAATGTCCCAAA